>BHFT01053840.1:0-16752 GCA_004320025.1 Laticauda laticaudata
GATGAAATCTCAGTGGACGGATGCTCGATGGATAGAGTGTATGAAACACGTATGCAATGAGTACACAACGGATGCATCGCGTTTTCCAACAGATTTTTAACGTTTTACATCCTCTTTGCATCCTTAAGTGCAGTGGGACAGGGGCTTTAGTTACTTCACATCAGCTAAGACACAGCATTCCTAATTAGTTGCCAGTGGTGAAGAGTGGCCTCACTCTGGTTTCAACACATCCAAGTGCAAATGAATATGATCACTAGATGGCAGCAAAGAGACACAGAAAACTGGCTCTTTGTTGCCATCTAATGATTATTCACTGTTGTCCTCCCCACATCTGGCAGCCCTGCGATATCTGAACTCAGCCATTATGGCTTTTAATTTAAGGGCTCAAGATGGTACATAAACTCGGCTGTTTGTGGCCTGTTCAGCAAATCATGGTAATGTGCACACCCACAATGACTGGCTTGGAAAAACCAGCTGATTGTCACACACACACTTACACACAAAGGCTTTTGGCTGGAATAGCTTTTCTTTTCTCTGCATTTGCCATAATAATCCTCTTCTACATGGTTGTTAAAAGATTTCTTGATTATCTGCAATTACTGACCAGGATGCCTGCAACTGAAAGAGAAAGAGAGAGAGAGGGAGGGAGAGGGAGAGAGAGAAAGAGAGAGAGAAAGGGAGAGAGAATTAGAGAAAGCAGGGAGGGAATGACATTTTATTTCAATTTAAGTAGCATACCTTGGAGCTTTCTCAAAAGCCCAGTGGCTTCCCTGAATGACAGATGCCACATCTGGAACATAACCCGACCATAATTAGTAGCTCCTGGAATTCAATTCAATCTACAATGAAAGAGAAGAGTAGCCTCTAAAGTCTGTCTTCAAAAGACTCAGAAACCATCCTACTGCATGAGTTTCTTGTTAGGTTGGACACCCTATTCCCCTTGTCATCAGAGCAGCAGAAAGAGAAAGTGTGAAAGAGAAATTGCTGTCCATTCTGATGTGTCTTGCAATAGTTGAACTTCCACCCACCTGGCCCAGCTTTTCAGCAAAGCGTTAATTTAAAAACTGGGGAGGAGAGGCCAAGAAAGGAAGCTGATAAGAAGACTGAGTGGAGATAAAAAGGAAGATCAAAGGCCCATGAAATTCAAGATAGTTTGGAGAGAATGTCTTATGGGCACAACTTTGCCAAACAATCTTTCTCCCTTTGAAATAATAAAAAAATACTTGGAGCTTTTAGATTTTGGCAGTGGTTTGCTCTCCAAGCTTGTTTTGATTTTTAAGCTAAAGTGAGTAGGAGAAGAAAATCCTGCTGATGATGTTACCTAGTTTGGTGATGAAATGTTTAGAAACTGAATTGAAACTGGAGAGCAAACCACTGCCAGAATCTTTCTCACTCCTTGGACAACATGCCGAGTATATTGCACATAAGTTTTAAGCAGCGATCCTGAACTTTTTTGGCTCTGTGGACCAGTGGCAGCGCCAGTGGGGGGGAAAGGGCATGGTTTTTGCACATGCGCACACCCCTTGCATAAATGCAGCTTCCAACTTACGTGGCCCAGTTCCCAACAGGCCGTGGCCAGCCACTGAAATGTGGACTGGTGATTGGGGACCCCTGGTTTAAAGAGCTGCTTTGGAGTGTTGGAAGAAATATCCTTCTGTGTTCAGTTCCAAGTGAAAAAAAAAGACACTGAAAACATGGGAGGCTGTTTGGAAAGATGGTTTAATGGTGGACAGGACCACATGGCTTGGAGCTCCAAAGTGAAAAGGACGATCACATGCTTCAAGAAGTTGGGTGAGGGAAAAGAAGGGTCAAGATGCTGAGAGATCCTTAGTTTTATGCCTCCGGTTGGTTCCCACCTTAGTGTTTCCTGTTCCTGTGTAAGAAATGTATCCCATTGGCTGTCAGACTTCTGGGGTGGGGGTCTTAACTACTTTTGTAGGCTTTGTCTGGACCACATGGTTTCACCTAAGTGCCGGCTGATGCAGTCTTCCCAGGCCAGGTAGTGAGATGGGTAGAGGGCTTTGTTATGTGGAATACTCTGGCCCAGGCCTTCATGGCCCACCCATTAACAAAGATGGGGGTGAGCTTCTGCTTCTGAGGGGAGTTTCTACTTCTCTCTTTAGGGGAAATATCCTGCCTTTTAGTATATCCTAAAATATTTCATTTTCCTAGGAAAGGGTGGGTTTTAACTTCCAACAGGAACAAATTGGACATGCCAGGCATCAGGTAAATGAGGTTTTCTTCAACACCATCTACATCATGAAGAGAAGGATTGGGAATCTGGACTTTCGAAGACAATTTGACAGGAAGAGGCAAAAAAGAGAAAAACCGGTTTGTGAACAAACCAAAGGCAGGGATTAGGAAGATCTATAGGAAATCCAGTGGTAGAGAGAAAGATTTCAGTGCCAGTTTCCACAACATATATGAACTATTTTTTTCAATGTAGTTTATCAAACCACAGTTGTCTGGTTTGCACAAGACACAAAGCCCCATATCATGGTTTTAAAGCACAGGAAAAGTAAGGCTAGAAAGATGACTAGATTTCTACAACATACCAAGACAAACATCATGGCTTAACCTTCGACTGATGTACCAGTCCCGCCCACATCAGCATCTGAGATAAAACATCTGGCTTTGGGACACCTCTGAGCAGCCATTAGAGGAAAACAAAGGAACATTAACAAGCCATTAAAATACAATGTATAGAAGATGCTTGACAAGCAAATACTCCTAAAAAATAAAACCCTGGTTATAAATGAGGATTTATCTACAAATCACAACAATTTATATTAAAGTCCAGCTTTACATATCATTTCAGGCTTAATCACATTTCTATCTCGTGTATTGTGTAAATCAGATCATTTATTTATTTTTCTTTGAAAAAAAGAATGTTTTTTGGTTATTTTCTTGTGTTGCAAATTCCTTAATTTAACTATGTGCTGTCCTTAGAAAATAAGGACATAACCCAACTGAATTAACCCATTTTCCCATACATTGCCAAAAAGAGACGGAATTCATACAGATGCTTAGCTGCCCATACAACGAAATAGTCTAACCAGAGTTGTAAGTTTCAGGTGCCATACAAATTTCTCTACTGGTTCTGTCTGACCAGGAGGAGCATGTGAGTCAACCTGACCCATTCAAGCTGTTATCTTACATTAACATCCAAACCGGTAACAGGTAATAGCAGTTTTGTTTCCAATTCTTTTATTTACTGTCAATCTTTTAGAATCAGGAAGTTGAAGGAAAGATGAAGGGAGTTAGAATAGAATAGCCTAAGTGATAGGATTTTTGAAACAAAGTAGTTTGAAAAAAGACCCCTTGTGACAGCTGCCACTGAAGCAAAGTTAATTAAAGTAAAATTAGCTCTCACATTTTGCTTTAAACTGAATCAAGATTCTTACACTTTTTGAAAGAAGACTGAACAAAGCCTTACTTGTTCGCATCCATTCTTTTATTTTGTCTTTATTGAAATGGATCATATTCGTAGTCTGAAGGCACCGCAGGATCGAACTTCCTTGATCATCCTTGTTACTTTTGGACTGTACATTAGACCAACTGCCTATTGGGATTCTTAAATTAAAACAACATATTTCATATGTGGTCAGGAAGTGCTTCTGTATGAATTCATCCATTATGGTCCACAGATTAGCAAGTGAAAGAATACAGGCTTTGCAGGTAAACTTTACAAATTAGGCTTGACTGTATTTGTGAACCACAGTTAGCATTCCCATCCCTCTTCTGGCTCTTTTGGAGTGTATGATCTCACAAAAACAAAGCAGCAACAACCAAGAGATGAAAACAAAAGTTATTTTGATGGGGGAACCATCAGCAATCCCAAAGCTGTAGGCAACAATATGAAAGTTTAACTTTTAAAAGTTAAAGAGGACAAACCAGGACAGATTATCTTTGTATTCTGGCCAAGAAAACTAGGAGTCGAGTTTGACCCAAGGGAGTCCTTCCCTTACCATAATTATAATTGAGGTGAAGGCCACATTGCTTAAGTACCAGACCTGTATTGAACTGGACAAAGTCCAGATGTCCTCTTAAAAAGCTTGTTGCCGGATCTAAAATACCTTGCTTGGCCTTGCTGGAAGTTAGGGCTTCTAGGTTTCAAAACTGCATCTTAAAAATTAGCTCCAGGTAGTCAACAGCTTGACATGTTTTCCGGCACTGCACGAAAGACACACATATCAAATAAGAATAAATTTTGCATATGTTAAGTAAACCATTTGCAGATTACTTCTGGATAAACTGCCTTTTGGTCCCAGAGAAGTGTTTGTTTTGCCCAATTAGACAAATTAGAAGTGAGAGTGCCAGCAAATAATATGGAACTATGCTATTCAGGACTGCCATCTTCATGGACAAGATCCTTCAGGAAGGGCTGATCTACCAATCAATCTCCTTTGCACAGTTTGCAGCAGTAGAATTTCCTCCCATTCAATTCAAGATTAGAGGATTTGGTTATTCAATTGCCCTGCCCTACTTGAAACACCAGAATTGGGGATATAGATATTGTCATCCTGCATTTCTGGATGCTTTGTAGTGGATAAGATGATGCTCCAGTTGCTCTCTTTCTTCTTTGGAAGAGATTGCGAAGACCATACTCCTCTCTAGAGCACAAAAAATATCCACAAACCGTTCTCATCCTGGTCATTCATATTTCAAATTGTTACCATCAGGGAGGTGTTATAGGTGTCTTAAAATGAGGACTAATAGACTGAGAAACAGTTTCTTTTCCAAGGCAATAATTGTTTTGAATCAAACAGTGCATTTGTGATTTAGTTCTATGTATAAGTGACATTTTTAAACTATCTAACTTAATATATGTTTTAAATAGGTTTTAGACTAGGTTTTTAATTATTATTATTATTATTACTTTAATTATTTTAATTGTGAAATATTGTGTAGTGTGATTGTGATGTGGTCTTTGGGGCAAGGTGCTGGAGTAGCTTTCAAATTTCATTGTATTTTGAATGCAATGACAATAAAGCTATTCTATTATCATCCTTTCTTTTTCTAGTTGGTTTTCTTTCTGCAAAATAAGGAGAAGCAAGTGTCATTGGTAGTATTAAAAGAGGAACTGGTTAAGGATGGAATTGCCAAAAGATAGTGGTAGGAATTGTACATGAGGAAGCTTGGCTAGAGCGCTCCAGAACATTACAGTATTTGTATAAGTTCATTTGTTGCATCGTTATGCATTCATATTTATTTAAAGGTGTTTATACCATCATTCAAGTCTCTGATCCAAGAATTATGTATAGAAAAAGGTTTATTATCTTATGACTATTATCAGCAGCCTGATAATAGGTGATAAGTCCTGCCCACCTAACAGTTCCAAAGCATGGGAGTAGAGAAATAGGTACCACTTTGGTGGGCAGTTAACTGTGTTCTGTGCTCCTCAGCATAAAGTCAGGCTAAACACATGACCACGGAAAATGTCTTTGGACAATGCTGGCTCCTTTGGCCAAGAAACAAACAACTGGACAGGGAAACCTTTACTTTATCTTTATTATCAGCAGCTACATTATGAGCCACACAAAAAGCACAAAATTGCAAAGGGTTGGATTTAGCTTCATCTTTGATTGATGAGTTATAATGAAAACCAGACCCAACCCGTCATTCCATCTGTGCATCAGCAACATTCCCCCCCCAGCTGCCAGGAATAAGCTCAATTGAATCAGTGGGATTTTTGAACAGCTGAGCAATGACTGTAAGAGCAAGAAAAAGGAAGAGTACAGGAGCATATGCAGGAAATAAAATAGTAAATTTACCTTTTAGTAAACAGAACTCAAGTCAGTCGTAAATAAAGGTGTAAAACTGGACTCAGGCTGAATTCAAAGATGGCTAACACATTTGATCTAAACACACGAGATACTGGCAGCCTGCATTATTTATGTAATACAGCACTTGGAATGTTCATGTATGCAAAATGTGTATTTTATCAAGAGGACTTTCAAGAGAGCATTGCATTTCAGGATGAAATCCACCCCACTCAGCCCAAAATGTATTCATTCTGCAACTTTTTCAGAAAAAAAACAAAAAACATTGCCTGCGAAAATCTGACCTTTCAGGCATTTTTGGCTATGGGAATAAGGGTATTTTATACCAGTTGGAAAGTTGACAGGGCAGGTTCCAGACCCGAGTGCTAACATGATGGGGTGAGCTCCCGTTCCTTGCTCCAGCTCCTGCCCACCTAGCAGTTTAAAAGCATGCGAATGCAAGTAGATAAATAGGTACAATTTTGGTGGGAAGGCAACAGTATTCCATGTGCATACAGTATTGCTGGCTACATGACCACTTTGGAGTTGAGTATCACCCCCTAGAATCGGACATGACTGTACAGGGGAAACCTTTCCCTTTATACATAGCATGGTCTCCATGTCAGCCATTTTGTGGCAATGCTCACTGGTCTTTCAAATTGCAAACCTATTTGCTACCTCTGCAAATTTGTTTTGCTCCACATAAAACAGTCAACTCTCGGCTAACCTTTTGTCTAAGACTCTAAGCTTGCCCCAAATGAGAATTATTTATGGGATTTTCACCAAGAAAAAGAAAAAAAATACCATTTAAACATTATGATCTGAATTTAGCCGACTTCCATACATAAAATACCATTGAAAGCCTTAGACCGCAACTTACCTCCTTTGTGGATTGTAGCCAGTTCTTCCATTACCTGCAGGGGAATTGTTTTTGTGATTCAAATGGTGGCGGGACGCTGTTGTAGAAACAGTCTTTGGTGGCTGTGCTGGGAACTTCTCTGAGTGCCTTATTTCATAGATGTTAGATATCATGGAGATAGTCAAATCTAAGATCCCTGTTTACACTTCCCACTACCTGCAAAGACCTATTTTTAAGATCAAGCTTTTAAAAACTCACCTGTCAGGTTGTTAACTTTGGCCTTGTGGTTGTGAAACCAGCAGTGATATAGCCTTGTCTTGTTTCAGAGATGGGAGATTTAATATTCCCCATCTGTCAGGATCATGGATAAATCCCTGAAGATCAAAGTTAACTTCTAAGGCTAATGGCAACAATTTTCCCACCAAACATCCTGCAGGTGTGAGAGGACCACAATTCTCATCATCCCCAGCTGGTACACCTCCTTGCAGTACAGGGTAGAAAGGATGGGGAATTTGGTACCAACATAGTAGGGCGAAGGGTATTGTGGAAGAGATCTGGTAAAGTTCCACAACCCAACACCGTAACCAACTTTTCTCAAACATTCATTTAATCTCTGTTCAAGTGAAAAGAAAATCCAAACACAAGAAGCAACATAATAAATGCCAGTCATCCCAAGAACCTTGGATGCTTTGGAAATATTTCCCAGATCTCCACTAGCAATTTGCCTCAACCACCCCACATTTGAGGAGAATGACCTGAAAAAAATCTCTGTGGATATTCAGTAACTCACAAACAAAAACTTCATGAGAGAGTTCCAGTTCATGGTACTGAAGAATTTTAGATCTCCTCAGA
This sequence comes from Laticauda laticaudata, assembly GCA_004320025.1. Taxonomy (NCBI): domain Eukaryota; kingdom Metazoa; phylum Chordata; class Lepidosauria; order Squamata; family Elapidae; genus Laticauda; species Laticauda laticaudata. The sequence goes on from BHFT01053840.1 coordinate 7,474, forward strand.
TCTTCCTACCGAACAGGAACTGGGTATGGCTAGTCTAGTGAAGAGAAGGAACAGGGGAGACAGGATAGCATCTTCCAATATTTGAGGGGCTGCCACAGGGAGGAGGAAAGGGGTCAAGCTATTTTCTAAAGTGCCTGCAGGCCAGACAAGGAATAATGGATGGAAACTGAACAAGGAGAGATTCAACCTGGAAATAAGGAGAAACTTTCTGACAGTGAGAACAATCAACCCATGGAACAGAAGTTGCCTTCAGAAGTTGTGGGAGTGCCATCATTTGAGACTTTCAAGAGACTGGACTGCCATTTGTGGTACACAAATGGTGTAGGGTTTTCTGCTTGGGTGGGGGGTTGGACTAGATGACTTACAAAGTACCTTCCAACTGTTAATCTGTTAATCCAGGAAGATCAGGAGTCGAAGAGGTAGGACCATGAGAAAGTTGGCATCTTCTAATCAAGACGGAATTCTTTTGGAAGGAAGGCCCATTTAGTCACACATTCAACAGATTTCACAACTTCCATTCTCCAGACATGCCAAACAATTAATTGATCGCAATTTTTCATTGCCTTAGAAAAAGCCCTGTGAAATGAGATTTTTTTTTTAAAAAAAGAAAAAAACTACAGGGAGCCTCAACTTATGACTACAATTGTGCCCAACATTTACATTGCTAAGAGAGACCAAGTGAGCTCTGCCCTGTTTTATGACGTTTCTTGCCACATTTGTCAGGGAATCACTGCAGTTATTAAATTAGTAACACGGTGGTTTAAATGAATCTGGCTTCCCCATTGCCCTTGCTTTTCAGAAGGTCACAAAAGGGGATTGCATTGCCCTGGGACACAGCAATGTCATCATAAATATGAACCAGCTGCCAAGCATTCAAATTTTGATCATGTGACTGTGGGGATGCTGCAACGATCATGTGAAAAAAAAAACAGTTGCAAGTCATTTTTTCCCCAGTGCTGTTGTAACTTTGAATGGTCACTAAAGGAACTGTTGTATGTTGAGAGGATTACCTGGGTTAAGGTTAATATTTGACACAAATGAATAGTGGCACACCTAATCTTATTTTACTGAAAGAGAAATATTATTCTGACCCAAACCCTTTTCCAGTAAGACAAACAATAACCAAAAGGAACAGAAACCTTTAATGAGTCTTACGAATTCCCGGTTAAAAGGCTGCTGCAAACTAATTAACTTTGATAAACACAAAACTTGCCAAAACTCTGCGAGGCTGCCAAGAATCACAGATAAGAAATATTTCACAACACAAGAGTCTTCAAATACCAAATTAAGATACTGGAATGTCCACAAGGCTATGTTTTAAAACGTCTTTGCTTCCTGCAAAGAACATTCACTTCACAGCTGGCTTTTATCCTCTTGAAAGAGGGGCCATTACCTTGCACCCTTACTCCTGAGTCATCTGTGCTGTTGCAGCTGCTCTTTCCTGTGAGCAACTCGGTGCGCACAAGCACTTAGCACAGGCTCCTTGGGAACATCCTCATCACTGCTGCCTGCCCCACAATCTCTGAAGGCAGCAGTCCACTCCCTCATGGTCCTGGCCCCTCATCTGAGTCCTCGATCTCCTCTGCCGTCTGCACCTGCTGCCGGCTAACCACAACTAATATCTCCTTTAAGATGGCAGTTATAGGCGTCCTTAATTTTAATGCCCCAAAAGTTCTGATTTTGCTTCTATGGTACAATGTTACATGCATGCAGATTTCAGCTGCAGAAGATAAATGACAACCAACTCCCATCAATGAAAACGTCTCCTTTCTTATTGCGGCTCTATTTCTTTTTGTACAAAGCCCTAATCTCGCATCACATGAACAAAAATAAACAGCTCAGCCTGTCATCTTACTGAATGCATCCTCTGAGCAAATTGCTGCTTGTCAGAGTTTCACTCAGCTAAAAAAATAAAAAAGCAAAAAGCAAGGAGCCAATTCCCCTCCTGTCAAAAAGAACAAAGAATAGAAGGCAATTTTCAGAAGTCCAGAGAGGAAACACAGAATGAAAGCAACTGATTATCATACTTACAGGACCAGCCCTTAAATGATTTGCCCCAACCAACTCAGCTTTCACTTTCCTGGTTGGGGGAGGGAGAGTTTTTTTTTTAAAGAGCTCCAAAAATGTGGGCAGATTTTCAACCCTGCAGCTTCAGAGTTGGAGCTACCAATGTCCATCAGCTGGGTTTAAGCTGGTCTCTCAACCCAACCTCATTTACAAGATTGCTGAGTTGATAAAGGGAGGGAATGTCATTATTTATGCCTTTAAAATGATAATCGTAGTTATTGTTAACTGCTTTGAAAATAACAGACCCAGATTTATCTTGACTCATGATTAAACCATTTTTCACAGGCCTGGTAGATTAAAACTGCTACCGTTCCTATCAACCCAGGTTGGAAAACTAGCATAGATAAATGCAATTTGAAGTACATTATCTTTTAATGTGGTCACACCTATTTCATCCTTGGTGCTCTCTGAGCTCACTTGTTTTCTTGTAGACGTTTCATTACTCTAACTAGGTAACATGTTAGAAAATGAGCAAGCTCAGAGAGCACCAAAGACCCCCTCATTTCAACCCTGAGCTACAAATATCCTGCTTTATTGGTACCACATATTTCAACCTTTATGATGTATTCAGCAGCTGTTACTAAATCAATTTTAGGCTATGAATTAAGTTCACAATAACTGAAATGGAAATATCCAGATGGTATTCCATCACCACCATCAAGAGACAGCCAATTCTAATCCTTGGCCCTATGAAAGATTAGACTGTGGTTAGATTTGTAGAATAAACGATGGCTTATAATAAGAACAAACCATCTGTGGCTGGGCTGGGCCAACAGGCTAAGCCACAAAGCACTGGTTGTCAATCTCTGTGGCAAAGTTCACACAATGCCTCAACACCAAACAAACTGTGTTTTAAGTACATGGCAGATTTTAAATTTTTAAACAAAGATCCATCTTTAGATATGTGTCATACATATCTTCTCCTTGCACAGCTGCCTATGAGACTTTTGACACTCACACAGTTGTAGCAAGGTTCACAAGGCCAAGCCCACTTCACTGATCCTAATCAGTGAAGGCAGGATTTGAAAGCTGCAGGCAGCCCAGTTTCCCTACAGAAATGCAGCCTGGGGAAAAAAGGATACAAACATTACTGATTACACCACCCACACCACATCCAATATTTACAACACAAAGGTCAAGAAATAGACTGGATACATTCAAAATGTAGATTGCTCTTGTTCCAGCAGAAGAAAATGAAATGCTTGGAAACAAAGCAGGAGGTAGTTTGAAAGAATCCTTAAAGAAAGATAGGTTGGGTTCCAATTTATAACCCTCAACACCAATATTCATTTGCATCTTTCCAGTTACTTACTGGTACTTGTTTGGTGGTTATTTTTCAGATTAACACAATCCACTACCCACGTAAAGTGACTGCCACCCCTTTAGTTTTCATATTCCCTACAAAAAAGGGGGAACAGTTGGCTGTTCCCTAAGGACTGATCAATATTCAGGAAAAGATTGGACAGCCATTTGTCCCAAATGGTATAGGCCAGAGTCTCCTGCTCGAGTTGGGGGGTTGGGCTAGAAGATCTCCAAGGTCCCTTCCAACTCTGTTATTGCTTTTAGACTAGTCTAGGCAAAGCCAGACATTATGATGTTTGTGGTCTGTCTACCAAGCTATCTATCTATCTATCTATCTATCTATCTATCTATCTGTCTGTCTGTCTGTCTGTCTGTCTGTCTGTCTATCTATCTATATTATTTATCTATTATCTATTTATCTATTTATCTATTATCTATTTATCATTATCTATCTATCTATTATTTATCTATTATCTATTTATCTATTATCTATTTATCTATTATCTATTTATCTATCATTATCTATCTAATATCTACCTAATATCTATCTAATATATATCTATCTATTATCTACCTATCTACCTATCTACCTACCTACCTACCTACCTATCTACCTACCTATCTACCTACCTACCTACCTACCTACCTACCTATCTATCTATCTATCTATCTATCTATCTATCTATCTATCTATCTATCCACACACCACAAATGTGACAAGTCTGGCTTTGCCTTCAGTCTAAAAGCAATTACAGAGTTGCAAGCAGAGGTGGATATTCAGCAGGTTCCGACCAGTTCTGGAGAACTGGTAGCAGAAATTTTTAGTTCAGAGAACCGGCAAATCCCACCTCTGACTGGAGATTTTGCAGTATCCTTCCCCTGCCACACCCACCAAGCCACGCCCACAGAACAGGTAGTAAAAAACTTTGAATCCCACCACTGGTTGCAAAGGACCTTGGAGGTCTTCTAGTCCAACCCCCACCCCCATATATATGCTGTGTAACAGGCCATTTTACACAATCAGAAGGAACTATTAACTTACAAATCTGCAGCACAAAAAAAGGATACAATTTTGCAAGGCAATTTCTTTGAAAAGCATGGAACTCAGTGATTACAATTGAAGATTTTATTTTTATTTTTTAGTGTTTACTAAGTATCCAATCCATCCACAACACCTCTTTCCAAATAATAACATGCTATTAAAGAAACATTGTATTTCCCCCATTCCTTCTGTGGAAATCCAAAACTCAGTAAAAGAACACACCAAAATCTACTCAAAACACAAGCTCTTTTCAGTAATATTTTATTTATATAGAAATACTTAAAAAAACATGAAGTAGCACCATTACTTAAGTTTTGCCTTTATTATGTAGAACTTTAAATGTCAGAAAAATAAAACTCTTGATACAATTTCAAATCTTGTCTCAGCAAATATAATATTAGTATTTGACCATGAGGTTAAAGGCCCTTTATAAAATAAAATATACTTTGTTTTTAAACTTTGCTCAGTAAAGTACATTTAACATCACCTACATATACAGAAACAAGTGGTAAACAAATGTATTAAAATAGAAATACTAAACTATAGTGGTGCAACAGAATTTTTGTAATTTCCATTGAATTCTATTTATACAAATGTTAGAAAGCATCAACAGTTTCTGTTGACATTTGCTTAAACGCTTTGATTTTTTTTTTGTAATAATATAGAATAAAATATGTTCCATATCACTGAATAGAAAATATGCTGGGTGAAGCAGATTTAAAAGATTTTTTTTCAGAACCTATAAAAAATCTCCATCCCAACAGAATACTGTTCAAAGTATTACACATTTATGATTTTGTAATTCCATTCACAATTGTGTGATAGCAAAATAATACAGTGTTTTTTTTGCCATAAGGCCATACTAAAAATAAAAGATTTAACCCAGCTACAAAAAAGTTCACTGAACTTAAATTAAAATACTTGTAAACATCTTTGCAATATGAAATATAATTTTTCAAGTCAAAAAGAATAAAATACTTCAATCTGTATTAATGCAATTTATCTTTTAAAACCTTTAAACATTTTATATATATATATATAGATAGATAGATTTAATTATTTGTATTTATATATATATATATATGTATAAGAGAGATATGTTACATTTTCCTTTTTTTCTTCTTTTTTTCTTTGATAAAGCTGCAGTTATCAGAAGTTTATTATTATTATTATTATTACTTTCACAGGAAAAAAAATTGCCCTTTCAAGGAACATTCAAAGAAAATTATCCATCCATAGATTTATATATCTCAATAGCAATCTAGCAACTACCAACACATTATGCTAACTGTTTCAAACACCATCATAATCCATATGCATTTCCTACTTTTAAGAGAGAAAGAGAGAATATGTTTGGAAGCTTGGCCATAAGTGTTAAAACTATTCTATTACTAGAATGTCATTCTTCAATATAAATAGCATGCACCAGATGTTACAAATACCTCCCTCCAACCCATTCTAGGCTATGGTACCCTCAATGGCAAGAGACTGAATATACATATGCATATGCATATATACACATACATATATATTTATATATATCTTCCTCAACTTACAACAGTTCATTTTGAGACTTATGATCATTTTTCACAGTTGCAGCAGCATCCCGATGGTCCAAAATCCAGGTGCTTGGCAACTGGTCCATACTTACGACCATCGCTGGGTCCCAGGGGTCACGTGATCCCCTTTTGTGACCTTCTGACAAGCAAAGTCAGTGGGGGAAAGCCAGATTCACTTAACCACTGGGTGATCAATCAGCTGCAGCGATTCACTTAACAACGGTGGCAAGGAAGGTCGCAAAAGTGGATGGGCAAAAACTGACTTTGGAAATCGTTCTGTTTAGCCACAGGAAAGTTGCAGTCGTAAGTCAAGGACTACCCCACCCCTGTATATATACATCCAGGTATACATACATACATACATACATACATACATATAGATAGATAGATGAGATATGATCATCGCCACCTTAAAAATGCCAGGTTCTCCTTTCTGCCACTCCTCCTTTTTTTTTAAAAAAAAGCTCCGAGATCCTGCTCAAATACCGACCGGTCCTCAGGGCAAATAGTCCGGACGTCCGTCCGGGGTTTTTTTTTTTTTTTGTTTGTTTGTTTAGGAGAAGATGCGGATGGCTTGAGTGACGGCGCTGTGGCAGACCGGGCACTGGGGCTCGCTCCTCTCGCAGATGCGGTTGGCACACTCCATGCAGAAGAGGTTGTGGCCGCAGGGCACGAGCGCCGCGATGACCTCGCTCTCGAAGCAAACCGAGCAGTCGCGGCTGCCTTTCCGACGCAGCCCGGACGACGAGCAGGACGAAGAACTGGAGGCGGAGGAGGAGGAGGAGGAAGGCGGCGGCGAGCAGTCGGAGGGCAAGCCGGGCAAGTGGCAGCCCAGCCCGTTGGCGTAGAGCGGGTAGGAGCAAGAGGACGACGAAGACGAGGAGGAGGAGGAGGAGGAGGAGGAGCAGCAGGAAGCGGCGGCGGCGGCGGCGAAGAAGCGGCCGCCCGGATCGCTGCGCACCCGCCGCGCCAACGGGTGCTGCTCGGTGCCTGCCAGCGACCCGCCCCCAGCAGCGGAGTGGAGGGGCGGGGACAGGCGCGCCGGGGGCGGGGCCTGCGGGACACCCCGCCTCTGCTGCCCGCCGCTCACCAACAAGGCCAGGTGGGCGGGGGGAGCCGCCGGCGAGCCGGGAAAGGCGGCGCGCTCGTATTGCGACCACATCAGCTGCGGGGGGGGAGCCGGCGCCAGGTCGAAGCCCGGCGGGGAATCGAAAGGCGGCGGCGGCGGCGGGACCAAAGAGCTCTTTTCAGATCGCCCTGGACCAACTCTCCCTCCTCGGCTTGGCGATCACGCAAGACGTTACGGCGTTCCTTTCTCCTGCCTACCGAGAACGAGCCGCGCAAAAAAAAATCGGAGCGTAACATGACCGAATGCTCCCGCGTGCCCAGCTCGGAACACGTCGCCGAGATCGTGCAGCAAAGGTGGGCTGTTGCTTGCTGCTTCTTTATTAGGATGGGGAAAATGGGGTGGGAGGGGGTGTCGGTCGAATCCGTGGGCGGGAGGGAAGGAGTGGGGAAGTTAGTGCAAGTCTTCCCACCGCCACCCGCCTCTTCCCAAGGTGGTATTGGGCTTTGCGAGAGTGGGTTTGAGTGGGAGCTGTCCCCCGCGGCAAGAAAGGAAGGAGGGGAAGAAAGGAGGAAGAAGGAATGAGGAAAGGAAGGAAGGCAGACTCGTTTGGAGGCCACCCACCTCGGGCGCGAGCTCGCAACGCCCCTTTCGCCGCCGCTGTAGACAAAGAAAGATGCAGAAATGTGCGGAGGCCAATTGGCAGCCAGATGTGCCTCTTCGGCTCTTAAAATCAATGCACGGGCGGGGCAGAGAAACGGACGCTCCACCCAGCTCGTGGGCTGCTATTTTTGTTATTCCCTCTTGGACACGCGGGGTGTTCCTTCCGCGGAGCAACGGGATGCAACCGCGGAGCTCGGAGCGCACATCCGCATTATACCCACGGGTTGCCGCAAGGAGTTGGGGCGACTTCGACTTGCGTCTCTCGGCATTTGTTTTGCTTAGTTCGGTATTTTTTTGGGGGGGAGGGTGAGCGGCTACGATGGCTCAGGCTGGCTCCCCTCGGGGCTGTCGCGGGACCGGCTTTGCGACTCGCTCGCTCGGCGTTGGCTGGGGAAGCAGATGAGCTGGAGCGGGAGGGGGGGGGTTGCCTTCGTGGTGATTTCTTCCTTTTTTTTTTTTTTTCTTGCCGCCGAAGCGTCCCGCTGTGGGTCAGATGGAATCAGCGCATGGCGCGAGAGGGGCGAGGTGTCCCGCGGGCTGATTTTCTCTGTTTATTGGCACTCTGGTGTCGACTACGGGAGGGAGCCCATCTGGAAGGACAATAGCTTCGGTGACAAGTTGTTCGTCCTCCCCTCGCCGTTGCCCCCCGAGAAATGAGGTGTAACCGGCTCTTCCCTTCCCTCCCCTCCCCTCTCCGCCCCACCTCTCCTCACTCTCCAGGTTGCAAATCAAAGCGCTGCGGCCAAAACCAACACCTACACAAGACCCTGCAGGGCGAAGAGCCGCCTTCGTTCGGTGACGGCAGAAGGAAACGTCCACGGTGAGATTGCCGGCGGAATTTCATCTTCGCGGCGGACACTTTCTCCATGATCCGCCCTCCCGCAACAAAAGCACCGTCCTTGACGCTCTCCCAGCCCGCCCAACCGGCCGGGGTCAAACCACCATCCAGTGCGGTCCTTACGGTGTGGTGGCTTGGTGTGGGCCCAAGGACCACCATCAAACGCATCCAGCAGCAGACGCACACCTTACATCTCACGCCAACCGGGACAAGGGAGCCCCGGTCTTCAATGACGGCATGCCGATGAGAACGTGGACCGCGCACCGGGAAGAGATCAGGCGCACATCGCCATGGCGACCGGCGGCTTGAATGCGAACTGATCGACGACAACGATTTCCACCCAACCGGCACACTGGCTTCGAGCTGCGGAGGGGCGCGGGCAGCCTCTGGAGCAAACCCACGCCCCCCCTCCGCCGCCCCCCCCCCCCCCCCTCCTCCTCGTCCTCCTCCTCCTCTTCCTCTTTCCTCCTCCTCCAGCAGCAATTCACCCACGACCGCCCCCGGCAAAGCCTTTCTGCAGCTACCGCAACGACAGCTCCAGCTCGCCTGGGCAGCCTTCCACCGACTCGATACTTCGCGCGCGGCTGGCGCCCGCTTGCCGACTTACAGGCTCCGCCCAGCCCGCCGCCTTGGGCTTCCCGCCCAACGGCCACCCCCCGCCCCCCCAGCAAGCGCACCACCAACGCTACGGCGTCTACGGGAAGCCCGCGGGAGGGCGGCCGGCTGCCCCGCCGAGCCGCCG
>BHFT01053842.1:0-10806 GCA_004320025.1 Laticauda laticaudata
TTGTCGAATACACAGGCAGACTAGCTAAGCAGGGCCACCATAGATCAATGGAGTGGTGCCTCCACCATTCCTGTTCCAAGGAGCGGCACGGTCATTGGTCAGCCGGTGGTGGACCTATTTGCTTCCCCTCTCAACACTCAGCTCCCAGAAATTTTTTTCCAGGTACCCATTCCCAAGGGTGGAGAATTTCAATTCGCTCTGCTGTCATTGGCCCCGGGCTCCTGTATGCATTCCCTCCACCTCCGCTGATCCCAAAGTCATTCCAGAAGTTTACTAGACGAGAGAGCGGAATTGCTTCTAGTAGCACCTATTGGCCCAGATGGCCATGGTTTGCAGATCTCCACAGCCCTCTCGGTAGCGCGCCCCCCCCCCCAGAGAATCCCATCAGACAGAACTCATCGCCCCAGATTCTAGAGTTTTTACAGGAGGGACTTGATAATAAGGGTTGTCACCTAATACATTAAAAAGGCAGGTGGCAGCCTTGGCATCAGTTCTCACTCACAAGGGCCTCAGTTCTCTTTCACATCACCCACACATAAGATCTTTCCTTCGAGGAGGCACAATTTTCGCTCTCCAGCAGTGCACCGTTATCTCACCTGGGACCTTAACAAGTCCTTGTCGCTCTCACTAAAGCCCCTGTTCACAGCTGCACCAACGGATGCAAAGAGGATGTAAAACGGAAAAAAAAGCTTGCCATCCGTTGGAAAAACGCGATTGTTCTCACACTTGCCTCCATTTTGCTTTCTCTCTATCCGTGCCAGGCATCCGTCTATTGACGTTTCATCCGCTCAGAAAGTTTTGAGCTTCCCAAAACTTTTGCGCGGAAAATGTATCCAATTCGTCCTTTATGCATCTGCTACGCATTGTTCTGCATCCGTTACGCATCCGCTATATCCGCTTGGCATCCGTGCACATCCGCTGCACATCCGTGCATCCGCGCAACTCGCATCTCGCTCGGACGCAGGGAGGAAGCGAACGGACGCAGAATGGATGCCTAGCGGATGCAGCACGGAAAACAAAGCATTTAAAACGGAAAAACGTTCACAGAGGGACCTAATCTCAGATATTAAGGATGTCTGCAGGATGCTAGAGGATGCCTAGAGGTATACCTAGAGGATGCAAAGGGACACCTATACTGCCTATAAAAAGGGGAGCAACACATCTGGATCTCACTTTCAAGAACAGCAGCCCTGCGGTGCGGACCTCTGCAGCCTTCATCTGCCTCTTTCTCTTCCCACAAGCATCCAGTCATGTCCACCGTGGATCGTAACACAGTCCTTTTGGCATGCCACCATCCTTCTGCAACAGTGCGAAGGCATCTACAGGCTCTGTGAACTCTACTACGGGAAGAAAAAAGGGTGGCCCAAGAAAGCATCTGGGTACGAAGATGGTTTCACCAGAAGAGAAGAGGAGACGGACTGTACAACAAGTGATGGTGGAGCTCAGGAGCGAAGACACTCGGGCATTCCAGAACTTCATGAGGATGCCTCCAGCCATGTTTGACGAACTTGTGCAGCGCCTGACACCCAGGTTGACCAAGACAAACACCAACTTCCGCCCAGCCTGGAATCTGGGCTCCAAGGTGGCACTCACTCTGACACACTGGCCTCAGGGACCACGTACAGGAGCATGCAGTACAGCTGGAGGGGCCATCCAACACCATCAGCATTGTGGTCAGAGAAGTGGTGCAGGCCATCATCGAAGAATACAAGGAGGAGCTCCTCCAGTGCCCCTCCACTGAAGAAGGATGGAAAAAGTTTCAGAGCAGTGTATCAGAGGTGGAACTTCCCACACACCGTTGGAATCATCGATGGCAAGCACGTGGCCTGCAAAGCGCCAGCCAAGTCGGGGTCCACTTATTTCAACTACAAGGGCTTCTTCAGCATCATCCTCTTCGCCATGGTCGATGCTGACTACAAGTTCATGTAAATTGATGCTTCAGGCAGCGGCTCATCTTCAAGATGCCCAGGTATACAACGCCAGTGACCTCAAGAGGAGCTGGAAACGCAACCTCATCGTGGGCTTCCCAGATCCAGACCCACTGCCCAATGACACGCAAGATGTCCCTACTCATCGTGAGGGATGAACGCCTTCTCCCCTCACAAACCTACCTCATGAAGCCCTACACCTCCAAATACCTCACCTGTGAAAGAGGATCTTCAACTACAGGCTGTCCAGGCAAGGCGGGTGGGTGGAGAACGCCTTTTGGCATCCTTGGCCAACAGGTTCCAGGTACTTCTCAACACCATGCAGCATCGCGCCAGAGACCGTGAGGAGGATCATGGAAGCTTGCTGCATCCTGCACAATCTCATGCGCACCTGCTACCCAGTCTTGCAGAACAGGCTCGTGGACCTCCAGCAAGGCAATGGGGACATGGAGCCTGGTGAATGGAGGCAAGGGCGAAACCTGATAGACACTGAGGATGTTGCAAGGCCCCAACAAGAGCCCACTGTGAAGGGAAGAAGCAGCGCAAATCCTGAAACACTGGTGCAACTCCCCAGCTGGAGCTGGTGGAGTGGCAAGACAGGATTATAGATGCTTAATGGATGCTTCCTTCAGCCTGTCTCATCACACTGATGAGATTGTGCCATTGTTGTTGAGTGCCCTACAATGAACAGGGCATTTAATAAAGAGCTGTGTTTATGTTGAAATGTGTGGATCAATGAATAAAATTTGTTAGTTGATAATAAAGGGCCATAGGTGTGGCACCTGGGAGGGTGACCATCAGTTACCACTATGCTCTGGTACTCCCTCCTCTGCGTCGCTTTAGTCCGAGGGTGAAGGGTGCAGGTGCTTTGAAGGTGGCTGTGTGGAGTGCTTGCATCAGCTCCTCCAGAAGCAGTAAACAGCGAAGCCCCAGCCCCAGAAGAGCGAGGCCCGTGCTGCAGAAGCCCCAGCAGAACCAGATGTCAGGCAGGAGGGGGGCCGTTGGAGAGGGGGGGCCAGGGGCGGGATGGTAGCCCTGTCCCTCTTGCAAGGGCTGGCAGCAGATGGCTGAGGCTTGCTGTGCTTCAGCATGGTTGTGGGGTTGCTGGCTGGCAGGGAGGCTGGCAGGAACCAAGGCTGGCAGGAAGGCTGGCAGGGAGGCATGCACCAAGGCTGGCAGGAAGGCTGGCAGGAAGCAGGCACCAAGGCTGGCAGGCAGGCACCAAGGCGGCAGGAAGGCTGGGCATGCAGGCAGGCAGGCACCAAGGCTGGCAGGAAGGCTGGCACCAAGGCTGGCACCAAGGCAGGCACCAAGGCTGGCAGGAAGGCTGGCAGGTAGCACCAAGGCTGGCAGGCAGGCATGAACCAAGGCTGGCTGGCAGGCAAGCAGCAAGGCTGGCAGGCAGACTGGCTGGCAGCAAGGCTGGCAGGCAGGCAGACAGCAAGGCTGGCAGGGAGGCTGGCAGGAGGCTGGCAGCAAGGCTGGCGGAGGCTTGCAGCAAGGCTGGCAGCAAGGCTTGCAGGCAGACATGCACGCGGACATGCAGGCAGGACAGGCAAGGCAGTCGATGTGCAAAGGCAGTCGATGTGTCTGGCAGCAGGTCTTTCTCTGATGGTGACTTGCTTCCGAGCTGCTTCCGTTATATCCGCGGGCTTGCGCAATGCATCCCCCCCGCATGCGCAATTAACGCCAGGCATCCATTTAGGCTTCCGCTGTTGCATCCGCTTTCATCCGCTGTGCATCCGCTGTGCATCCGTTCTGCATTCCGCTGTATCTGTTTCGCGTCCGCTTTGCTGAGACCCCCCGGAAGCCCTGCGGATGTGCCATCCGCTCCCATCTGCTTCCATCCGCTAGGCTTCCGTTCCGCATCCGCTTTCCATCCGCCCTGCATCCTCCCCGCGTCCGTGTTATCCGCTCCGGTTGTGCAAATTTTTGCCCCTTTTGAGAGCGGATAACAACGGATGCTCGTCGTTGTGTCCTGTTTTGCCATCCGTTGGGCAGTGTGACAGGGCCTAAAGGTCCTTTTGAACCTGAAAACGTCAAGTTCTCCAATTTCTCACGTACAAAGTAGGTTTCCTAGTAGCGATCACTTCCGCTCGTCCTATCTCAGAAATTTGCAGCCCTGTCTGTCGACAAGATCTCTATGTTTTTCATGCTGATCGTGTTGGTCCTTTGTCTCGATCCCACATTTATGCCCAAGGTCAATTCGGCTTTTCATAGAGCACAAGAGCTTATTCTTCCAAATTTTTGTCCCAGAGCATCACAGGGGATGGAAAGACAATGGCATAAGCTTGATGTGAGGCATGCTCTGCCGAATCTATATCAAGTGTACAGCGGCTTTCAGGAAAATCAGAGGCTTTATTCGTGTCTTTTCAAGCCAAATCTCAGGGTTGCAAGGTTTCACCATCTACGATAAGCTGTTGTGATATGGGCAGGCAATACAGCACAACAATCAGGACCCAATCTCTGCATGTGCCTAGGGCATAACAGCTCATTCAACAGAGGATGCAGCAACTTCGGCAGCAGAGGCTACACAGGCAATCAATAACTGAAATCTGTCGGGCCTGGCTTGGGCTTCCCCATCGCCTTCATTAGACATTATAAAATTGATTGTGTTTGCTTCTGCTGAGGCTTCCTTCAGCAGAAGAGTTCTGCAAAGGGTCAACAGAGACCAGGAGGAGATTCCAGGACCAGACTGAGTCCCTCACATAGACAGGCCAAGCTTTGGTATGTCCCACTACTGAGTTCTCTGAACAGCTCAGAGGAGAAAGGCATTCGGTACTTACTTGACACGCCTGTTCTCTTTTGAGCTGTGAAAGCATCCAGCCCCACCCTTTTTTCCATCTGGTGGTCCTGTTTCGGCCAATTTTTAGAACATGAGGATGAGAGCGCTTATTCTCTCATCTTCACCAAAACTGGGGAACACTGAGGAGGAGTCACGTGGTGGAGGAGGAGCGTTCCACAAATCAAGCTCAGCCTGTGAATGCAGAGACTAACCACCTCCCACTACTGGATGCTCTTCACAGCTCAAAGAGAACGGGCGTGTCAGGTAAGTACTGACACCCTTTTTCTCATTCAAAAATAAACAATGAACTTAGCAAGTACCTTGCTTTGGGGCATTTTTAAATATTAAAATCAATTTTAATACATTTTTAAAACCATTAGGGGCTCATAGCATATTATAGATAATACATGAAAATTTATTATTACCATCTAAGCATCTTGTTATTTTGTTAATAACATAGGGAAAGCTATTTGAACTGTTTCCTATGTTAATTATTATAAATATATTCCTATTGAAATTTGTGGCAAAGGTAAGGGTTTTAAAACAATTCCTCTACTTAAAAAATAACATGGAAGCATTATATTTTTATGAATTCTATAATTTCATGAACAGTGTAAGAAATGTAAGAAATTTAAACTTCTAAACTTATTAAAGAATTCTAAACTTACTAAATCAAATATATAAACATTGTTTTGGACAGTTTATAAAACTCTTATGCTTCCAAAATGCATTTCTAGGAAAGAAGTTGTATTAGTCTGTTCCAGGAAAAACAGCAATTTCAAGATTAGCAAATCTATTATTAATAGATATTGTGAGACTTAGTACATTCTATGAATTTAATGAATTTAATGTAGTCCATGAAAACATAATCTATAAAACATTTCTGTAATAACTTTAGGCAGGATTATATGCATTACTGCATATCATCAATCTACAGAAATATAGAAAGTAAAAGACATTCCCATTTGATTCAAATCCTACATTTTTTTTTCAGGGACACCATGGAAGTGGTTTGCTATTGTCTTCTCCATTATTTTTTCAACTTCACAATCTAACGGCAATTCTTGAATTCACTGATAGTACTTGTTTACAGTATAAGTCAAGCTTATCATTCTGAGCTTCCAAGCTCAACCAAGGTCATAAAATTACTGTCACCTATTGAGATATGTAAGATAAGACTATTTCTATTGCAGGGACAGATCTGGAAAAATATAATGGCAAGCATTTTGAGATGGAGAAAACTGTTCTAGCTAAAAACAATAGCAAGAGTAAAATATGAATATTTAGCAAAGCATAACATCCTATTACAAATGATTCTATTAAGAATTAAGGCCTGGTCCCACTGCACTTACGGATGCAAAGAGGATGTAAAACGTTAAAAAAATCTTGCCATCCGTTGGAAAACGCTATGTCATCATTGTGTACTCACTGCATACGTGTTTCATACGCTCTATCCGCGTCGAGCATCCGTCCACTGCGATTTCATACGCACAAGAAGTTTAAGCTGCACAAAACTTTGTGAACGGATTGAACCTTTCAGCCGCATACGAGTACATCCGCGACATGTACAGGCAACAAATGTTCTATGTCCATTATCCTCGCTTAAACGCCACTGTATCCTCTCTGCATCCTCTGGCCATCCCCTCAACTCACATCCGCTGCAGCTGAAAACGGAAAGAGGGAGGAAACAAAAGGTACATGGAATGTCTACCACAGCGTTAGTAGCACAGAAATAGAAAGGATGTAAGCATATGCATCTATATACAAGTATTAAAAACGGACAAAACGTTTGTATCTGGATGTATCTTCATAATTTAGGATGTCTGCAGTATGTCTAGAGTATGTAGAGACAACCTAGTGGACAACCGATATTTTCCATAAAAAGGGGGAGAAAATCATCTGGATCGCTGGGATGGTGGACCATACAGTCCCACTATGGTTGCACTGGAGGTTTATCTATCCCACAACTATCCTTATCTATCCCACAAGCATGCAAAGGCTTAACCATTTTTTCAAAAGTTTTTCACCAACACTTTATTAAGTAAACAAAATGAACCAAGTAAACTAAGTGTCTTAAGCAAAGGATAAACTTTATTAACTTTCTTAGGTAAACTTTATGACCTTTGTTAAATAAGCAATGAACCAAGTAAACTATATTAAGTATCTTAAGCAAAGAATAAACTTTCTTAATAAACTTTATGACTGTATTAAATAAGCAAAAATGAACCAAGTGAAGTGTCTTAAGCAAAGATAAACTTAACAAGTAAAAACTCAGTCTCTCGACACTATTCTCAGTCACTCTGAGTCATGTCCATGATCTCAGCTGTTAAGCGGGCAGGGACTGTGGAGGTAGCTGTGCTTGATGCTGGTCTGAGCACCATTGGGGTTCTTGGCCCCGAGAGTACAACAGGTGGTGGTTGTTCAGGAAGCTATCCAAGAGCTGACTCAGTCCCATGAGGTGTTGGAGGCCCTTCATCAAGGATTTGAGATGTCAGGCCCAATACTGATGAAGATTGTCTGTTGACA
The DNA here is from genome assembly GCA_004320025.1 of Laticauda laticaudata. Taxonomy (NCBI): domain Eukaryota; kingdom Metazoa; phylum Chordata; class Lepidosauria; order Squamata; family Elapidae; genus Laticauda; species Laticauda laticaudata. Next base: position 7,240 of record BHFT01053842.1, read on the forward strand.
GGCTTGGCTGTGGGGTGGAGGAAGGATTGGGAAGAGTGTCTGGTCTGCAGCTGGGTGAGGCATGGCGTCTGTGGCGTGCGATGAACCTGGGCCTGGACTTGGAAGTTCTGCTTCTGCTGGGGGAAGTCCTGGGAGTGTTAGCCTTGGTAGGTGAGGGGCTGTTGAAAGCCGTGGAAGGGCTGTGACATCTCCTGGGGTGGAGGAGCAGACCTGGACTGGTCGGAGCAGGTTCAGCTGGCGCTTGAGGTTGTTCAGAAGTGCTGTGAACTTCTGCTTCATCACCTGGTACTGGGCCCCAGGCAGGTCCCTCAGGGTTTGCTCACTAGGTGATGAAGGTGTTCTGACCCGAGATGCTCTGTCCAAGTGGACAAGCTGAGAGAGAAGTTCTGTGCTGGTCTTCATTGTGTCCCTGATCTCCAACAGCACACTGTGGGTCCTGGCCCTCCAGTCTGCCTCTTGCCTGCATCCTCTGGAGCGCGGGGTGGGGTGGGTTGGTCTCTGGTGGGCTGCCGCTTCTTCCTCCATTTGTCACAGCAGGCGCTAATCCTCCATGGGACCTCCAAGTCTGCCGGCATGGGAGTGCAGCTGGGGGGGGGGTCTCTGCTGTGGGGCCCTCTGAAGACACTGCCTGGACAGGTAGCTGGCTCCTGACTGGACAGCGGAACTGGCTGTCTGTGGGCCTGTCTGAGGGAGAGGGGCTCTCAGAGGGGCTGCTCCTCGGTGGCGGATCTGACCACCGGAAACTGCAGCTTGGCCATGACGTACATCTCCCGGTCAGTGAGCTTGACAGCGGCGCTGCCTGGATTTCTTAGGGTAGCTTGCCATACCAGGTGTGCATATGCTTCCACCATCCAAGGAGTATTTTCTGCAGTGTACCCCAGGCTCTCTACTCTGTCTCTTCAAGCTGCCTGCTTCTTCTTGGTGTCCTGATACAGTCTGCTGTCCCTTTCTCCAAGGGTACTCGTTCTCCCTCAGCTATTCCAGTACCTCATCCTCATGCTGCTCAGAACCGATGTACTGTTTCTCCCTTATCCTTCCCTTGCGTCTTCCTCCCTCTGGCAGGGGCTTCAGCAGGCTCCTTCAGGGTCTTCAGCATCAGGGCCTTCTGGAGATTCTTCAGGTCTTCAGGGCTGAAGCAGCAGGGCTTTGAGGCCTTGGGCTGGTCGACACCACAGCCAGCAGCAGCAGCAGCTTCAGAGTCAGTGCCACGGGGTGGGATGCTGGTTCTGCCCTTCGCTCACCTGCATGGGCGTTGAATGATAGGCACGGACTTCCTCTTCTTGCCTGACTGACGAACCATGGTGTTCCTGCAAGATGTATCTGGCAGCACGTCTTTCCCCTGTATGCTGACTGCGTGCTGCATCCTTTTATATCCGCACGAACTGACGCAATTCATACTCCCCACATGGCGCAGTGAACGCTTGCAGTCCGATATAACTCTGCGCGGCATCCCTTTGTTTCCTCTCGGCGTCCTTGATACATCTGTCTCATCCGCTATGCATCCGCCCCTTCCGCTATGCGTCTTACTTCGAAATTCTCCCCCGAACCCCTATCGGAGGTGTCATCCGCTTCCATCCACTTTCATCGCCTAGGCTTCCTACCTATGAACATCCATTTAACATCCCCGCTACATACTACCCACGTCTGTTCTTTTCCATTCTTTTCCGTTCTGTTTATCCAAATTTTTGCCACTTTTTGGAGTGGATGACAATGGATGGAGCCACCCCCGAAATTTTGCTTGTCCACTGTGTCTTTTATGCACACGTTTTGCGTCCGTTGGCCAGTAGGACCAGGCCTTTACAAGCAAAGTATTAAATGGATGGCAGAAACAAATAACTAACTTTAGTCAAAAGACACAATTAAGTCTAAAACCTGGAATGTCGGGGTGGATTGGCAGTATCAATGTCAAATTGTATAATCTAGTTAGTTCTGTAACAAGGATTTCTAGCTAGATAAAATCATTTTATATCTACATTGCTTCTATCAAAGGAACAATATTTTGCAGTTTTTGCATACTGAATCCCTCTACCAAGGATATTGTATATCTTTATAAGAGATTGTTACAAGCAACATATTAAAAGCATGCAGAAGAGGAATTAGCCCAGACTTTTCATTTCTTTCTTCAATATTGAATATTTATTTTCATAAAGGTGAATGTACAAAAAATGACCAGTATCGTTTATCCTCAATTTATAACCCCAATAAGAACAGGAATTGCCATTGCTAAGCAAGGTATTTAGTCACACCGTTTTACAACCTTTTTTGCCACCGTTGTTAAGTGAGTCGTGGTTATTAAGTGAATCTGGCTTTTCTCGTTGACTTTGCTTGTTGGAAGCTGACGGGGAAGGTCACAAATGGTGATCATATGACCTCAGGACACTGCAACTATTGTAAATACATGTTGATTGCCAAGTACCCAAATTTTGATCAGGACTGGTTGCAAATCACTTTTTTCAGTGCCATTGTAACTTCAAACAATCACTAAATTAATGTTTGTAAGTTGAAGAGTACTTTTAGAGAGATGATAATTTGTACAAACTGTAAGACTTTTTTTTATTTGGCAAAATAAAGTTGAAATATTTTCAAATTCTTTTTTCAAAATGGTCAGAAATGCCTTTACAATAGTATCTCCAGATAAGTGGCATCATTCAAAAGAATTTCAAAAAGCAAGGTAGACCAGATGAAATTTTAAAAACTTCCAATACAAAACAATAGCTGAGACTTATTTATAACTTGCTAGTAAATTATAACTTAGAAACTGAATGTTATGCAATTGTTTAAATTATTTAGATTTAAATAGAATAATTAACATGCAAAAATGTGAACATCAATGAAAGACCATGAAAACATTTACCATAAAAATCATAATAGAACAAGGTTTTTTACATTTGAAATATTGTTCCTGTATTGATTGTGGATAACTCACTTTCTAAAAATTATTTGAAATGTAATAGCAGATCAGATCATTTCTTTACTGTATATTTGTGGCAATGCTGTTAAACTCAACAATTCTGGAGCATGATTTATTTATAATGGAACGTACTTTAAAGGTAAAGGCTAGGTCCCACTGGCCGACGGATGCAAAACGTATGCAAAAAGGACACAGCGGACAAGCCAAATTTCGGGGATGGCTCTATCCGTTGTTATCCACTCCAAAAAGTGCCCCAAATTTGCATAAACAGAATGGAAAAGAACAGAAAGGAACGGACGGGGTAGTATGTAGCGGGGATGTTAAGCGGATGTTTGTAGGAAGCCTAGCGGATGGAAGCAGATGAAAGCGGTTGACACATCCGAAGGGCTTCCAGGGGAGAATTGCAAAACGGACGCATAGTGGAAGGAGCGGATGCGTAGCGGATGACACAGATGCATCATGGACGCCTATAGGATGCAGGCGGATGCCTAGAGGATGCATAGTGGATGCCAAGCGTTCCCTGCGCATGCGGGGAGGATGAATTGCATCAGCTCCGCAGATATCAAAGGATGCAGCTCACAAGCAGTCAGCATTCAGAGGAAAGACGTGCTGCCACAGACATCTTTAAATAACACCATGGTTCGTCAGTCAGGGAA
>BHFT01053843.1:0-17161 GCA_004320025.1 Laticauda laticaudata
GGGACTACAAAATGTAGTGAATAGATCCCCTGTCCCTATTGATCCCAGGATACCGGTTGGATGGTTTTGATTTCCAGTTGATCCAGTTTTTTTGATCCAGTTTTGAATTCCAATTGATGGGATTCCTGGAAATAGGGCATTTCATGAAAAAGTTTGGGGGTGTGGAGTGGAACTCTAGAGCCAGGCCAAATCTGATGGTGTGGCGCACCCAGGAATCTGATGTGGAATATTCCCAATGGTCTGCAAAGAGTCTTAATTGTCCTTCAATGGGAGTGAGATCCCTAGATTTATCGTGGATGATGGAAACGTCTGTTTCATGTCCCCCTAAAAGGTCTCTTCCCATTCCCCCCGATGAGGTCTGTTGGAGAATTCCGATCTATCGGACTGCTGGGTGCCCCTATATCCTGATATCCTCTGGAATCTAGGGGAGAATGGACCTTGATTATAGGGACAAAAGGACCCTCTCCAAAAGGGCTGATAGTTTCTGCTGTCTGAGCGCCAAAGGAGGGAGGGGAGAATCTTCTTGCTTCTAGTCTCATTTAACAGCGGATCCAGGGCAGCACCAAATAATTTGTCACCCAAAATTGGGGAGGAAGCTAGCTTCCATTTATGTTTGGAATCGGCTTGCCAATGTCTCAGCCAAAGAAAACGGTGGGCTGTAACCTGTGATGCCATGGCCCAAGCTGAAAATTTGACAGAATGAAAAGTAGCATCCGCCGAAAACTGTGCAGCTGCAATCATTTTGGTGATGTCCTGGTGCACTCTAATATTAGAATGTGGTATGGTGTCCCTTAGGTGGCGGAGCCATCTGGGGGATGTCCTAGTGAAGAAGGATGCAGCAGTTGCTGCCCTTTTGGCCCACGCATTGGATTGATGTGCCTTTCTGAAAGCGATCTCATCTTTCTTCTCTTCTGGTTTAAGGGCCTCCTCCACCTCATTGGGAGTAGCAGAGGAGGATGCCAAAGCCACTACTGGCTCGTCTACTTCCGGGGTACTCAGGGAATCAGAGAATTCCGAAGCTAAATTGAATAATTTTTTATCGAAACTTGTAGGATCTGGATACATTGCTGCTGAGGTCCACTGTTTCTGGATCAGATGTGAAAACATTTGTGGAGCCAGAATAACTTCAACCTCGTTAATGGACTGTGAGAAAATCAGATCATCCGATTCTTCTAGAGATTCTGGTAGTGAAATAGAAGAAGATTTTTCAAGACGCGCTATGGTTTTTGCCTTAAAGAGGAGGGATCTGAACAGCTGGGGGCAAAATAGTCTCATAAAAGTAGGTTGGTCAGGCTTGATGTCCTTGTCATCAGACATGCCTCTTTCTAGGGGCCCCGCCTTTGGGGAGGCTTCACTATTGTGAACTGAGACTGCCTCTAATTGATCTGTTTGATCCTCTCCTTCTCCCTCCTCCTGGAATTCATGTGAATGTGTCTTGGAAATCATAGAAAGATCCCCTTGAGGAGGTACCTGAGGATAATGCAGGTCAATTCTGCATAGAGATCTTACTGATTGTGAGTCGCATTCTGACACTGGTTTCTGCCTGGCCATCATAGATTGTCGCACCTCCGCTATGAACCCCCTGCGGATTGCCAGCTCCATCCATGCTTTCATTGTTTCTGGAATCTCGTCTGGCACCAACTCCTCCTGCCATAGGCCCGCTGCTGTCAGGGTGAAATTCACCTCAGGGGCTTGACGTGAAACCTGAGCAAAATTAGCAGGCCTAGCAGGCATGGACAGATCTAATGCTACTGGGGTGGGCTGAGGCTAAGGCAGTGGTATTGGAAGGGGAGGCTGGGAAGTCTGTTAAGCCTCTCTTGTGCATTTATCAATTTGCCTTTCCAGCGCCTTTTGGTGTTGGGTAGCATCTTTCTCTGCTGCCTTTGAAGGATCCTTAGCTTTTTTGGACTTATCATGGGTCCATGGCTTAGCGCCACCTCTGCTTGCCATTGTACTTCTTTAATTTCTTCAACAATGAGAAATCTGTAGTAGGTTATAATTATATATATACATGTATAGGTATATATGTATTGTTATATAGATATGGATGGTTGGCATGTCCGGATTCCTGCACTACCACAGGGGTAGGAACCCTATGAATACTCTCTCCCCCCATTTTTGTTTTAATTGATTTGAGAAATGCAGAGAGTGCATTTTGAACCTCTTGTATGTCAAATGGACAATTAACTTTTTGAGCTCCCCAAGGCTTTTGGAATGAGGAAGACAATCGAGTAGAATCCATGCCCTTATTGATCTTCCAGGACTGACTCGATGGCCTGAATTTCCAGGAGGTGTTGGATCACCTTGTCCATGAGATCTCTCTTGGTAGTGTTCCTGGAGGTGGGGCAATGGACAAAGTGCCTCAGAGGAATGGAGAAAAATTCCAGAGTTAGGGCAAAACTTAGAGTGTTCAGAACCCACAAGTCTGAAGTAATCTTCTCCCACTGGTGGGCAAACAAAGTTAGATGCCCGCCAATAGGGGGAGAGCTCTGGCAGTCACTTGAAGTGATGAAAGGGGCGCCCCCTCACCCCATGAAAGGGCCGCTTGGCCTGAGGTTGTTGTTGCCTGAATCTCTCCCTGAAGGAAGACCTATCCTGACGGTTGGATCTGAGAGAGAAGTTACAATGAAATTGGGAGTGGTCGATGCCCATGTCTTGTGGACAAAAGGGAAACCAACAACCATAGGGAGAAGCTCTCCTATCCGCCCTTCTCATGATAGTGGACAAGACCTTACGTTTGTCTTTGTTTTCAGTAATAAATGGGTTCAAGGCCTCTCCAAAGAGTAGTGACCCCTTGTAAGGCGCAGAAGCCAACCTCCATTTTGTCTTTGTGCCCGCCTGTCATTGGTGGAGCCATAAAAGGCGGCAAGAAGCAATGTTAGAGGTGAGGGCCCTAGAGGAGAAATGAGCAGCATGAAGGGAGGAATCCACTGAAAATTTGGCTGCTGCCACCAGCTTGTTAATATCCAGGTATATGCATGTTTTCTCAGGGTGAATCCTCACCTGCAACTTCTTAAGCCAAAGCAAGGAGGTCCGAACAAAAAAAGGGGTGGCAGTGGCTGCCTTAATTGCCCAGGTGTTGGCAAGGTGAGTGTGGCGGAAATTTAATTCCGCCTTCCTGTCCTCAGCTTTCACGGCCTCAGCAATGTTTCCAGAGACAGCTGAAGGAAAAACTAGGAAGACTAATGGATCATCCACCAAAGGCAACTCTAAGGAATTAGACAAAGAGGGAGCCATATTAAAATGCCTCCTGTCATTTCCTCCCATCTTGGGGAAGGTACCTGCTTGGCACCACTGCTTATGAACTACCTCAGTAAAAAGCCTGGGACAGGGAATGTCCTTCTGCATAATCACAGGTTCAGAAAATACAGCCTTATCAGATACCAGAGGCACTGAAGGACCTGACATTGTGGACAGACTAGTCCCAATTTGGGCAGTGACTCTGGCCTTATGGAGGAGGGAATTAAACAATGCTAGGCAAAACAGCCCAGTAAAGGGGGAGATCTGGTACCAAGCCCAAGTCATCATCAGAGAAGCCCTGTTCCACTTGGTCAAGTTCCTCTATTACAAAAGGTCTGCTTCTGAGGGAATGGGTGCGAGAGATGGCCCTATGAATCTGCTCAGCTTCCCTGGGATACATGTAGCAACGTGACATCTGAGCAGGGAGCTCAGATGTAACAGAAACAGCACGGCTTCCAAGGTGAAAAGTATTGGTAACACCTTGGGAGATAGCCTAAAAAATGAGGAACTTAAGTTCCTCAGATAGACCTTGCTCCTGCCTCTCTACAGACGGAGCCCAGAAACAGTGGGTGTAAAGGTCATCTCAGGGGTAAAAATCCTCCTCCTAGCCTGAGGCTCAACCCCTGTTGCTAGGCAGTTAAAAGGAATTGCTCTATAGGTTGCAAACTTTCAGTTAGAAAACCAGAAAAAAATTCCCTATTGCCCTTGGGGGACCAGTTCAAAGGAACTGCAACAGTAGGTTGGGAGGCTGGCTGGGGGGGAGGAGCCACAGTTTCAGTTAAGACAGAAGGTGGAATACTTTCCTACTGAGTCTTCTTTTGAATTCTGGAGATTTGTTTTTCCAGAGCCTTCATTCTCCTGTCAGCATCTTTTTCCTCAGCTCTAGTTGGCTTCCTAGAGTAGCCTGCCTTGGCTTTAATCTTGTCAGCTGCATCTTGACTGGCTAATCTGACTTTCCTGGATCTGGTCTTTCTGGGAGCAGCTGAAGAATCTTTCTGCCCAGCCATGCTGTTAGTCATCAGAAACTGATCAGCCACCTTGACAGCTCCCTTAGCCCAGAAAGGAGTAGCTGTTCTGCCTGCAACCAGTTAAAAGGGCTCCAGAAAAAAATGGCAGTGTTGCCTCCCTCAAAAACTAGGGCTAAGATGCAATGGACAAAGTGGTGGCAAGCCAGCACACAAACCCCTATAGCCACTCAGGGCTCAGTCAAAAAACTACGGAATCACAAAAGGCAAAACAGACTAGAGACCCCGAGGAGGCTTGTCAATCAAGCCAGCAAGCTAAACAAGTGGCTTGCCAGGAGTCGCTAAGTTGCGCTGTTACCGCAAAAGTAAAAGTCCATAAAAACAGTTGAGAAGCAGCTTGACTTAAAAGGAAAAAAAGATAGCTGGGCTCAGGGCGCCCCAGGCATGCAGCTGCTGCCCTCTCATGGGAAAACTATTCTCTTTGGCATTATGCGAGGCTGGCAGCAAGGAGTGGCTGTAGGCAAATAACAACGAAAGCCAGGAAGCAGAGACGAAAAAGGAAAAATAAAAAAAATTGCCTGCGTAGCACTTAAAATGCTACAAAGCTAACCTGAACTACAAGAAGTCAGCTTTAACGACAAACTCTTTCTATCCAAAGAACTATGACCCAATCTTTTGCCACAACCTTCTAGGGCAAGACTGGGGAGAGTAACAGTTGATGAAGAATATGGCAAAAACAGTTGGACTCAGTCTCTGGGGAGAAACGCATATGTCAACCCATCCATGGATTCTCCAATCGTCGTGCTGGAGAATGAATAATTATCTGCCATTTTCTCTTGTTCGTATAGATAACAATTAACTGATTACTTTTTAAAGTTCATTTGGAAATGAGATTGTTAGCACATGGAAACTGATAGTGAATGTTATGCTTTGTTTTAAATATTATGATTATTTATAAACATTTATACTCCTGAATGCTGGGATAGGATGGGGTTGGAATTTGACTATAATGGTGATGGTTGCATCAAGAGATTGGCTGTGGCATCAGGTTTTTATTTTCATTGTTTTCATATGTTTGTGTTCTGACCTAGGCTTCCCAAGATCATGAAGCAGATTCCTCGTCCCGATAAAACCCCTTTTATTTAGGTTAAAGGGAATTCCTCTCCAGCAAAGTCCCAGCAAACAGTCTTTCATGATTTTCACAACTACAAACCTTTATCAGGTTTGGAGAGTTGCCAAGCTGGTATCTTCCAAACTCCATGCTGTAGCAGCAATTACTTGGCAAGAAGTCTTCACAGATCTTCACCCTAATGGATTGAACTAATTCTCTTCTGCAAACACCACTTCCCTTTTGCTCCTCTTTATTCCGTATGGGAGGGACCATTCACTGTCCATCTGAGCCTTTATTCCCAAGTCAACTCTTGTTCCTTAAGTTTTCCCTTCTTCTGAAAGTTCTGTGCATGTGTACACTGGGAACAGGCTCCAGCTGTTCTTCTGTCCCACTGATCTCCAACTCTGAAGGTAACTGATAACTGTCAGACAGCCCTGGCTCTATCTCTCCCTCTGATGCAGAGCACTCGTCAGAGCCTTCCCCAGACTCCAGGACTGGCCCATCTTCCACCCCAACTGTCCGAGTCTGCCACCGGCTCTGCTGGCCGCTTGTGAGCCAAAATGTTGCAGGAAATTTATGCTTCCAGATCAGGACACAAGACCACGAAAGGTAGGAGAATACAGGTCTATTTGTGCAAAAGGTTCAAAGCATTAGCATGGCAATTTCTGAACCCCCAGAAATTTCTGAACCCCCCGCTTCCTTTGAGGCATAACTTTTATTCCCACTATGATCTCAGACTAGGCTGGGGCATTACTTTTATTAATTTTACCAAAAAAGGACAATAACATATATATGCTTACAGAGGAAAAATAAAAGAAGTGAAAAGTACATCCTGTTTACCCAGTTATCTTACACCATCAGCTATTTTCCCGTGTCCAACCTTGTTTCTGGGAATATGGCTAGTTCCTTATTTCAGCAACACTGTGGTTTTACACAATATACTTATATGAGGCAAANTATGGCTAGTTCCTTATTTCAGCAACACTGTGGTTTTACACAATATACTTATATGAGGCAAAAGCTAGGAGTCAGGGGATTTCTGGTAAAGATATATGACCTTTCTTTGTAACTTTTTAGACTGCTTCAACAACAGTTTGCTTTTCTACTGCTCAAGTGTAAACTGAATTGTGTTTCTTTGGATGGGTGAGCCATAGGAACTTTAAATAAATAAAACAGCCTCCACATTATAATTAAGATAGCAGAATTCTGCATAAAGATCTTTAAAAGAATATATGATTCAGTGAAGAAGGAATCTAAAGCCCGTGTCCCACTGCACCAACGGATGCAAAGAGGATGTAAAATGGACAAAAAAGCTTGCCATCCGTTGGAAAACGTGATGCATCCATTGTGTACTCACTGCATACGTGTTTCATACGCTCTATCCGTCGAGCATCCATCCACTGCGATTTCATCTGCGCAAGAAGTTTGATGGCTGCACAAAACTTTTTGAGCAGATAAACTTTCTGCCGCATACGATGTACATCTGCGACACATACGGGCAACAAACGTTCTACGTCCGTTGTCATCCGTTACACGTCCACTGTATTCTCTCGGCATCCTCTGGACATCCTCACAACTGACATCCGTGCAGCTGAAAATGGAAAGAGGGAGCAAGCGAAAGGTACACGGAACGTCCACACAGCATTGGTAGCACAGAAATAGAAAGGATGTAAGCGGATGCATCTCGTATATAAAGCATTAAAACGGACAAAACATTTGTATATGGGATGTATTTGGATATTTAGGATGTCTGGAGTATGCCTAGCATATGTGGAAGGACACCTAGCGGAAAACCAATATTTCCTATAAAAAGGGGGAGGAAATCACCTGGATCTCAGTATGAGTCCAGCAGCCGTGATGTACAGACCTCTTTCACTATTTTTTTTATGGTAGTGCAGCCAAGATGACACTGCGATGGCAGCCTTGATGAAATGTTCTCTGATAGTTTTTCTGGTTTTTTTTTATCATTCTCTGTGATTCACTACATAGTTCATACTAAAGAAACCAACTATTAAGCACCAAGCAATGTTTCTTTGATGAGCAGCTTTCTGTGACTTAATCACCACCCATCTACAATGCAGAAGAGTATCTGACAAAGGAAGAAGCAACTTCTCTGAACAATGGATAAACAAAACAAATGGAGATGCCGGAGGCAAAGAATGGGTAAGTGAGAGGAATTTTGAATAGACTCAGGAAAAGTGAGATAAAACCCCTCTCCCTTCATCTTTCTGACTAATTTATGTTCACTTGCTAATAAGATGAAAGAAATATTTCTATTAAATAGTGCAATTCTGATTTTACAACTCTGCTTCACTGAAACCTGGCTAAATGAATCAACTGATGATCGTAACCTGCATATCCCAGGATTTCAGATACAAAGAACAGACTGAATTGCAGAAACATCTGGTTAAAAAAGGGAGAAGAGGTTTATGTTAATATATCTCTGCTGGTCCAGAGATAAACCTATACTCAAGAAATTCTGTGATGTGGACTGAGAGACATTAATTATTAATGGCAAACCATTCTATTCTCCATAAGAATTCTAATTTCTCCTAATTGCTGTGTATATTTCACCACAAGCTTGTGAAAACAATGCATTACAAACTCTAGCTAACCAGATTATGTAGGCTGAAGTTAAATAGCCAGATTCATTTCAAATTATTTTAGGAGATTTTAATAAAGCAAACTTAAGGAAAGAGCTACCAAAATATTTTCAGCATGTCAATTGTCTTACCAGAGGCAAGAATACTTTAGACAAGCAGCTGCAGGACACTCTGATCATTGTATAATTCACCTTCTACCTGCTTAGAGATAAAGACTTAAAACCATGAAACCAACAATCAAATCAGTGAAGACTTGGACTGAGGAGGCAAAGCTACAGGCTTGCCTTGACTGCACTGATTGGAATATGTTTTGAAGATACCTCTACAGACTTGGATGAATCACAGATACTGTAACATCATATGCCAGTTTTTGTGAAGATCGATGTGTGTCAACCAGAAACCTGAGAACTGACAATAACAATAAACCTTGATTCACAGATAAATTTTTAGCAGCTACGTCATACCAAAGAAGAAGCCTACAGAAAAGGCAAAAGAATGATATACAATCAGGCCGGAAATGTATTTACAAGGGAGATCAGAGCAGCAAAAAGAAGCTACTCTGAAAAGCTAAGGAATCAGTTCTCAACAAATGAACCAGCAAACATGTGGAAAACACTTTAAAATATCATCGTTTACAGCAAATCTCTTTCCCATGCTGAAGGAAATCAACAAATGGCAGATGACTCGAATGTGTTTTACTATAGGTGTGAGAAAAAACTACTGCCACCCATCTCCACAATCCACATCTCAAGACATACCAAAAACAGCCAACCCTCTTACAATCTACCTACTTCTGGTGATTACAGAGAATGAGGTGCAAGTATTTCAGAAACAAAGCCAGGAAAAGCACCAGGCCCAGACAAGATAACTCCTTCTTGCTTAAAACCTTGTGCTGACCAACTGACCCCCATCTTCACCTGCATCTTTAATAAATCACAAGATATGTGCTGTTTTCCTTTTTGCTTCAATCTCTATCATCCCAGTGCCAAAAGAACCCTTCATCCAGAAACTGAATGACCAGTTGCCCTAACATATGTAGTTATGATGAAAGGCTAGTGCTGGCCCACCTGAAAACCATCACAGACCCCTTTGCAGTTTGCCTACCGAGCAAATAGATTGACAGATGATGCTGTTAATATGACTCTGCACTACATCCTACATTTATCCAAAGATCTATGCAAGGGTCCTCTTTGTAGACTTCAGCTCAGCATTCAATACCATCATTCCCAGATATTATTCTAACTAAACAAAATCAGCTACACTTGTAATGCATTATAAGCTTCCGAACAGACAGGAAGCAGCAGGTGAAGCTAGGCAAAATCTCATCAGATACCTGTACAATTAGCACAGGAGCCCCTCAAGGCTGTCTGCTTTCTCCATTTCCCTTCTTTCTATATACCAATGACTGTATCTCAAAAGGTCCCTCTGCTGAAGTACTTGAAGTTTGCAGATGATACAACAGTGATTGGTCTCATTTGAGACAATGATGAATCTGCATACAGATGGGAGGTTGAACAACTAGCCTTGTGGTGCAATCAGAACAATCTTGAACTAAATTATATTCAAAACTGTATAAATGGTGGTAGATTTTAGGAGAAACCCCCATACTACCACCTCTTACAATACTAGACAACACAGTATCAACAGTAGAGACCTTCAAGTTTCTAGGTTCTATCATATTTATGACTTAAAATGGACACCTAACATCAAAAACATCATCAAAAAAGCACAACAAAGAATGTTCTTTCTGTGCAAACTTGAAAGCTCAAACAGCCCAAAGAGCTGCTTATTCAGTTTTACAGAGGAATTATTGAGTCTGTCATCTGCACTCTATAACTGTCTGGTTTGGCTCTGCAACCAAACAAGACTTCAATGGAGAATTAGAACCGCAGAAAAAATAATGCTACCAACCTGCGTTCCATTGAGGACATCTATACTACATGAGTCAAAAAGAGGACTGTGAAAATATCTACAGACCCCTCACATCCTGGACATAAATTGTTTCACTTCTACCCTCAAAACGACACTATAGCCCACATTGGCACACCAGAACAACTAGACCAAGGACAGTTTCCCCTCTGAATGCCATCACTTTGCTAACAAACTAATTCTACAACATTGTCAAATTGTTTACTAAGACTGTATTACTATTATCTCTCATCCTTCCTAGTACCTATCTCTTCCACGTATGACTATAACTGTGTTGTTTGTACCTTTACAATTTATGTACACTGAGAGCATGTTGCACCAAAGACAAATCCCTGTGTGTCCAATCACACTTGGCCAATGAAGAATTCTATTCTATTCTATTCTATTCTATTCTATTCTATTCCAATTTCTATTCTAGTTGCTCTGCACGTGGTGGTGATGGTAAGGTTAGTGAAGGGATGTGTCTGCCTTGGGTGGTAGGAGTCGTAGGGGTGAGGGTTTGGCCTAGCTGGCCTGGCTGAAGGGCCCTCATGGAAGCTGGGTCTTCCATCCCCTCACCTAAATTCGATCTTCATTCTTCACCATTTCTTCTCCTTGCTCACCGCTGTAACCTAGCAGGAGGCTGAGCAATGTACTGGTGCGGTGGCCACAAAATGAGGTGGTGGTGGTTGGAATATGAAGCAAGGCGGGGTGTGTGTGGAGCAACCTGGCCAAGGAGAGTGAGCACTGCAGCAGTGGGAGCTGGCCACACCCACCATGGCCACACCTGCCATGGCCACAGTCACCATGGACCCCCCAAAAGTCAACCACAATCCTGATGCACCCTTGTTATAGAGAGTAACTGAATTAAAATTACATGGTTGTTGGTGTTTTCTATTGCCCGTCCACCAAAGGATCAACTATCCTTGATTTGATATTATCCCATAAGTAAGATTTAATTGTGAAGATAAAGAACTTAGAATATTAGAAGATAATAACGTGTAACTCTAGAGTTCTTCATTTTAAGAAAAATTAAAGCTAAGTGTAGTGCAACAGGTGTCTAGAACAGTTGTGATGAGCCTATGACACATGTGTCAAAGATAACACCAGTGTTCACCAATTCCTGACAAATATCTCAAAACACATCATGCATGCACAGGACTTTTGGTTCCTGCTAAGGCTATATGAGAATTGGGTTTCTCTTGCCTTCAGACCCTGCAGAAATCACTTAAGTGAGCCATGCTCTCACAGGGCCTCTGGAACCAACAAAATGAGTTTTATTCATATTTCATTTTTATAATTATTTGGCATTTCTTTATATAATATATAATTGGAATGTATTTGCTAAATAAATGAATACATAAAGAGTTGTTTAATGTATGTTTAGTGTAATGAAAAAAAGGACTAGGGCTGACATAATATCAGTGTTCCAATAACTAAGGGGATGCACAAAAAAGAGGGGATCAACTGATTCTCTAAAGCACCTAAAAGTAGGATAAGAAGCATTGGATGGAAACTAATCTAGGGGAGAACCAACCTAGAACTAAGGAGAAATTTCCTGACAGAACAATTAATCAGTGGAACAATCTGCCTCCAGAAGTTGTGGATGCTCCAACACTAAAGGTTTTTAAGAAGAGATTGGACAATTGTTTGTTGGAAATTGTGTAAGTTTTTTTTTGCTTGAGCAGGGTTTTGGACTAGAAAACCTCCAAGGTCCCTTCCAACTCTGTTATTCTATTATTCTTTTTATCTTTTATTCGATAGGTGGGTTTATGTGTGAGAGAGACATGACAGCAGAGTCAAGTTAGGCATTTTCCATATGTTTGATACGTGGAACCCAAACATTTTACTTTCATTCATGTAGGACTTTAAAAATATATTTTAATAACTGTGAGAACAATATTTAGGATTCCAAGCAGAAATTAATAGGAATGAAATATTACAATGATTCAGCATTACTTAGAAAACAATATACTGTACTAAAAGCAAGTGAAACAATTTGAAGAGGGAAGGAGGAAGGGGGGGGGAGAAATGAGAATAGTAGAGGATGCAAATATGACTACACAAAAAACAAAATGAAGTTCTAAAAACAAAAAAGGGAACAGGTGGTCCTCAACATACAACCACAGTTGGGATCAGAATTTCCATTGCTAAGCAAGGCTGCTGTAAAGGGAATCATCCCAATTTTACAACTTTTTTGTTATGATTGTTAAGTGGATCATTGCAGTTGCGAAGTAAATAATGCGGTCATTAAATGAATCCAGATTCTCCTATTGACTTTACTCATCAGAAACTGGCTGGGAAGGTTGCAAATAGCAATTTCATGTTCTCAGAACATTACAACCATCGTAAATACATCCTGGTTGCTCAGTGCCTGATCATATGACTGTGGGGAATGGCTATAAGTGCAAGGACCAGTTGTAAATCACTTTTTTCAGTGTCATTGTAACTTTGAACTGTTACTAAACAAATGATTGTTAACACAAACATATAAGTGACTGAAAAAGGCCCAGATTATCAATTAAAAGTATACACAGAAAGCCCAACACTGCAACTATTGTGTCAGAAAAACAAAATCTCACAAAAAGCTGAATTTAGTAAAGGATGCTTAAGTATTCTTTGGATATCTGCAGAAGAACAAGAAAATAAATGAATTGATATTTCAATTGCTCCGTGAAAACAACTCAATGCTTATGGGTAACAATGAAAAGGCAGTGCTATCCAAATAATGTTTTAATTCAGTCTCTCTCCCCCCTCAACTCAAAGCATGTTTTCACTATTCTAAGGGGCAGAATTTAGATTTGGGACCACAGAAAAAGTTGAGTCACATCCCAGGAAACTAAGGATATTCTTAGATATATTACCTTTAAAACATCCTGCAGCAGGGGTCACCAACCTTTTGGACAGCAGGGACTACTAAATTCACAATTTTAAATCCTGTGAACCACTAATATGAATACAGCACGCCATGTGCTGAAGCACCTGGACTCCCAATGACAGGATGGGGTCCTTCAGGCATGTAGCTTGGCCACCTGTTTCTGCAATCTTAAACACTCAAAGAGCTATTTGAACACATTTCCCACAACAAACAAAACATCAGGAGCCACAAAACCTGGGTGGGTGGGGCAACTCGACATCACTCACTCCCACCCAGTTACATGACACCCCAGCCATGCAAACCCAGGTTTTGTGGCTTCTGGTGTTTTCGATAGGAAACAGGTATATTTCTCTCTCTCTCTGTTTCTCTCTCTCTGTCTGTCTGTCTCTCTCCCCCTCTCTTTCTGTCTCTCTCATCTCTCCCTGTCTCTTTCTCTGTGTGTGTCTCTCATCTCTCTCTCTTTCTCTCTCTTCTTCTCTCTTTCTTTCTCATTCTGATTCTCTGGTGCTCTCTGTGTCTCATGGGCACTTCTTCAGCCTTAGTTGTGGCTGGATGCACCTTGGTCACGTGGGGAGATGCACAACCTGCTTTCTGCCCAAAGACACTCACCTGACCCAGCTGCAGCCAATGGTCTGCATCGTAATGGCTCCAGCAGGAGGAGGGGACGCTGTCTCCCTCATTGTGAAGCATGCTAAATTTAAGTGTGCTGTGCAAGGCACTGCAAGAGCAGTGAGCAGGCCACGGAGGCAGTGAGACCAGCGGCATCAGCCACAGCTGGGCCAGCCAGTGTCTCGGAGTTGGAGAGGAAATCGTGCATCTCCTTGAGTGGCCAAGGTGTGTGCAGCACCAAAAAGGGCCAGAAGAAATGCTCTTGAGACCCAGCAAGACATGAAGCTTTGCTCCTGTTCTGGAATATGGAGGCCAGGCTAGGCAAGGAGTGACTGGGAGGAGAGGGTGAGGGGTGGGCCAAGCAATGGTGGGACCATCCAACAGGGAGACACAGCAGGAGGATGAAAGAGCCGTGGGTTGCCGATACCTGTTGCTTTGGCCGGCCTACACCACTGCCCCCCTTGCCACAACAGCGCCATTACCTCATTCCAGGCAGTGAGGGTTATGCTTCTCCTTGCATGTTGCAGCACCTGCAAAGTTGCAAGCTGCATGTACCTTCCTCTACAATGTAGATTTCAGCCCCATCACAAGCTTTAGTCACAGGACTGGCCCTTGACCACTGGTTGATGACCTGTGTCCTACAGTACTGGTAAAGTGACCAATGACAAAGAAAGCAAATGTTCCTGACAAGAGGTGGACTGCTTCCAGCTCACATTGGTTTGGGTGTACTGGTTGTTAAGATTCTGCTGAGTTCGGCGAACTGGCAAATCCACTACTGGTTGGCCCCAGCCTGCCCATCCTGCACTGCCCCATCCTATCTTGCCTCACCTGCCTTGGCATAGTCATGCCCATGCCCAGTTACTCTCTGGCTCCTTCACTTGCTTGTCTGCCCAGATCACATGGACCAGTTGATCTCTGTGCCTCACCCGCTTTGCTCACCACAGCTGCCTGCAAAGGTAAGGCACTCAGCTGAAGGGTTGCCTCAGGGTAGACATGGCAAGGCTGGACCACCTTTCGGGCCTGGTTCTTGCCATCCTTCCACCCACAAGCCGCCACCCGCAAGCCGCACAAAGGCAACATTGTCAGATAATCAATAGGAGTCACTTTATTAACTCCAATTTTGCCCCCAATGTCCTGGTTACCTTCTGGCTGGAGAAAAACTCTCCCAGGAACAGCCTTTGGCTACAGAGAATCAAGTCCAAAATGTGATCAACAAAAAATTGTAACTATAAGTCCAATCAAGGCAAAATGAGGTAATTAGTTCAGTAGGGCAGGAGCAAGAATTCCAGACGTGAAGGCACGGCAATAACTCAACACGGTCGGGAAGACACCAGGAACACAGATAACTAAAGTCAACACAAGATAAACTCACATTTGCTCTCAGCAGCTGCTGCACTCACCATGCACCTCTTTTAAACTCTCATTCCAAAGTATGGCTAATGAAGGGAATCAGGGACCTTTCCTATCCCATCAGTCACGCAACCCATGTTGCTCTCTTCTCTGTTCCTCTCTGCGTGCCCTAAGATGAAGAGGGGGTGGGCCCTGTGTCTTTCTCTGAACTCCCTCTCCCTTGTTCTATCTTTCCCCTGCTCTGCCCAGTCAAACTTTGCCCTTCCCCAGTTTCCTCCCCAGCCAACGGAGCTGACTCTCATTCCCTGTCAGCTGTTTGTCTTCCTCCTCTGATTCAGACTCTGACAGGGGAATGACACTGGCCTTCCCTGGGGCCTTTTCCTGCATGCTGCCTGCTCACCCTTCGCCTTCAGTTGGGGAATGCAAAAGTCCCTGGCTCTGGCCTTCCCTGAGGCCTCTGTCCATATGCTGGACCACTGCTGTGAGAACGTTACGAGCCCCATGGCTGATGGCAGGGAAGGAAGGACTTACTGTGCTCAGATGAAGGACCACCTTGGTAGAGAGGAGACACATGTCAAGGCTCAGTCACCTTTCGGGCCTAGCTTTGGCTTTCATGGAGCCTTTGGGTGCAAGGTCTGAGAGAAAATGCCTCCTCCCAGGGCCGCCTGCTTGCCCATCTGCCAGCCTTGTTGTGGCTGGATGTGGGACCTGAGGTGGAGTGGAGATTGACCATGTGGCAGCCCAGAGCAGGTTCCAATGTCCGAGCCTCCCCATGTTCCTCCCCCCAACAATCCTGCAGCCGCCACCTCTTTGCCAATGCAAGAAGCCTCCAGCCACTGCTCCCAGCTCGGTTCCAGCCAGAAAAGAGGCAACTGCTGCAGGCCGTTCGTGCTGGCAAAAAGTGGCGGGAGATTCCTGCAGCTGCCACCTCTTTGCTGGCACAAGAAGCCTGCAGCTGTTTCTCCTGGCTCAGTTCCATCCATCAAAGAGGCAACTGCTGCATGCCTTTCGCACTGGCAAAAAGTGGCGACTGCAGGCCCTTTGCACCAGGAAAAAGTGGAAGCTGCAGGCTTCTCACACTGCAAAAAAGTGGTGGCTGCAGGCTTCTTGTGCTGAAAAAAAGCGGTGGCAACTGCAGACTTTCCACGCTGAAAAAAAGCAGCAATGGCTGCTGGCCAGTGTTTCGGGGAGGGGTTGTGTGTCCAGCTGCATCAACAAGGGCCGGAAGTAGCCACCCGCCATTTCCTGCTGCAAAAACCTTTTTTAAAACTCTGACTGTTGGGCAGTGAGGCCCAGCAAGAGGCATCGGAAAATTACCATTGCTGCACAAAGGTAAGTCTAAAGCTCCAGCCACTGCCGCTTCGGCCCGCCTGCGCCACCCCAACTTGCTGTGAGTGATATTGAGTTGGCCACGGCTACTCAGTCACATGACACATACCCCAGCTGCACCCACCTGGTCTTTAGGACATTCCTAACTTCAAAAAAGATAAAAAGAAAAATCTAGTGAATTCCAAAACAGTTATAGAAATCATAGAATCATAGGACTGGAAGGGACCTTGGAGGCATAACAGAATAAGAGAGTTGGAAGGGACCTTGGAGGCCTTCTAGTCCAAACACCCTGCTCAGGTAGAAAACCCTATTCCATTTCAGAGCATACTGTCCAATCTCTTCTTTAAAACTTCCAGTATTGGAGCACCCTACAACTTCTGGAGGCAAACTGTTAAGTGTTCTAACTGTCAGGAAATTTCTCTTTAATTTTAAGTTGGTTCTCTCCTTAATTAGTTTCCATCCACTGCTTCTAGTTCTGCCTTCAGGTGTGTTGGAGAATAAGTTGATCCTCTGTTCTTTGGAGCAACCTCTTAGATATTGGAACATGGTTATCATGTCACCCCAACCCTTCTTTTCATTAGACATATCTCTGCAATGTTCTTCATTGCAGAGACATGCTCTAGTTCCCCTAGTCATCTTGCTCTTCTTTGCACTCTTTCTAGAGTCTCAACATCTTTTTTATATCATGGCAATCAAAACTGGATACAAACTTGCTAAATCGTCATCTCTCCCACATTGGTCCGAACAGCCCAAATTATTGTATAGAGAGCAGCTTTAGAAACTTTTATTTGAAGCTGCCTTAGTATCTTTATGTGGAATAAAAAACAAATAGACTGAACTTGGTTTTTCCTAGAGTCCTTTCTCTCTACATTATGATGTTTGCAGCTTAGCTACTTAAATTCTTTCTGGGATGATTTAAGTATAACTGATTCTCTCTTAAAGTGGGTAACTGTCTTTTGCAACACTATTACCTTGGGAGCATTTACAATAGCTAGGATACTGAGAAAACATTTCACATTTAAGTCATGTATAAAGAAAGTATTTTAAGAAAGTATTTCTTGTAAACAAGAAATATTTACTTATATTTTATAGTTCAACCTCCTGCTCAAGGCAGGAGTCCTTATACCATCCTGGACAAATGGATGGCCAATCTTGAAAAAAAAAAAAC
>BHFT01053845.1:0-11416 GCA_004320025.1 Laticauda laticaudata
AGAGGGCAAATGTTACAAGCCATGGCTCGCACTATGTTATCTGACTCAGGTTTGCCTGAAACACTGTGGGGTGAGGACATTATGTGAAGCAACCATATGTTGAATAATGTAGTTAACACAATAGATAACCTTTACAGATAACCTTCTTTTTCCTTTGATATATGGTACAAATGAAAATTAATGGAAAATATTATTTGAGGAACAGCTCCCATTGCAATTAGTCTTTAAATTCTGTGGTTTTGTTGGTACATCTGTTCAGAAATTTTAACTAATGGTGTTCATAAATCTTAATTAGTATTGGAAAAGAGGTAAAAGCTGTTACTCCTGATATTTCAGTCTTTTTACACATGTCACGTGCCTAGTTTTCTCAGATATCCCAAAATTTATTTCAAATGGATCAATAGGTAGAATGGAACAGAAATTCCCTGTCAGAATCAGTTTCCTGTTTTTGCCCAGAAGAGAAGGCAGGATCAGTCAACGTGTATCTTCAGCACAGCAGTATCAGCAGCTGTCATGGAGCTTAACTGAAAGGAATATTCATTCTTGGAGTTGTCTGAAGCAATGGTGGTGAGGCTTTGAAGAAAAGATGAGTACCATTTTCCCCCATTATGGGGGAAGATTCTGGCAATCCATTCTAAGCCTTTCCCTGGAGGTCGATGGACCCAATTCCAAACATAGCTACTAAAAGTGATGGAGGCACTTTACACAGCAAATTGAGATTGACTCCTGCTCTTATATTCCAGGCCCTGATGATACAAGTTGAACCTCAGCAAGGGACCCTAGAGAAAAAAGCAAAATAAAAATTAGAATTTGCATATGTTTAAAAAAGAAATAATATTGTTGCTTTCTGTAAAATTGTGTACTCACATTTTGGTATGGCTATCAGAAAAAAGAAAAAAAAAGCCAATAATTCATAATGGTTCCTTAAACAAATTTCCTCCAATTCAGTGCTCTGAAGAATATGTGACACTCAAACAGAGAGTTTTGCTTTTAAAGGAGATCACCTGGTGATATTTCCATAAATCAGTGGGCTATAAAGGAGATCTTAGAAAGCAAGGTAAGCTTGCATTTTTTTCAAAGAATCTGGAAAAAGCCTCCCTCCCTCCAGCCCTCCTTTCTTCCTTTCCTTTCTCATGTTTTCCTTCTCATATTGTGCTTCCTGTTGAGTTCACGAAGAATGAGACTTGAGACCAGCGTAACTCTTTTATTTAGTTCTTAAATTCCGACTGTATCAGGAGCTGCAGCAGCCCTTTTTATAGAGAGGCTGCTCGTGGCTCGTGGCCAATGATGGCTCCTTGATTCTCCCGCCGCCTGAGGCAGCCACTCATAGGCTAGTTATTTTAACCAATCACCGTCGTGTAGAACACCAATCAGATTTGAGTATTTGTGAACCAATAGAAATAAAGTATTTGGAATATACTAATATGTAACACCCCTCCCCTCTTGGTTTGGTCCTACATTACATAGTCACATAAGTAGGCGGGGCTTTTATGCTGTCTAGTTGACCTGTGCAGTTTAGTCGTGATGTTGCCTTCGGCGGGTTTGGACGGGACCGCTGTTTCTCCCATCTTTCTCTGTGGAACCTCCTGGAAGGTGGAGTCAGCCATGCTGCTCCCGCCTGGCCTAACTGAGCTGGTAGAGTTGGCTCGGCTGCTCCCTTCCGGAGTGGCTTCTTGTTCTTCATGTGCCTCCTGTTCCTCTTCGCCGAAGTCTTCATCAGGTAAGTTGTTGTTTCTTTCTGAGTTTATTTGTGAATGTGGTTTGTGGGTTGTGTTTTGATTTTGTGGTGTTTCTTGTTGTGACAGAAGGTCTCCCCCTCCCCTCTTATTTGTGTTTGAGGGGTCTCCCTCCTCTCTGGTTGGCTTATTATTGTTTTTGTTTGAAGTTTGCTGTGGTTCTGGAATGTGTGTGTGTTGTTCTTCGTGCCTGGGTATGTCAGTGGTTCATTCCAATGTTCTTGATCTTAATTGATCAGTGTGTCTCCTCCAACTTCTTCCATCGTCCGTTTCTAATCTATACAACTGGGGTCCTGTTATTTGTGTTATTTTTGCCAGTACCCACAGTGGGTGGCCCGTGAGATTTTTAGCATAGACTAGGTTCCCTGGTTCGAATGTGCGGTGTCTGCTGGAGGAGTCAGTTGGTTTTTCAGGGCTGTATGTGGGGTGCAATCTATCCAGATGTGATCTTAATTTTCTGCCCATTAATAATTCTGCTGGGTTCTTGTTTGTAGTGGAGCTTGGTGTGATGTGTTTTATGGTGAGCATTTTATAAATTTTCTCTTGTATATCTCCTGTGTCTAATTTTTCTATGGTTTCTGTGGCATACCAGACCATGCGTTCTGCCCACCTGTTCATAGCCGGTCAGCCCAGCACTGCCAAAGCATGCCTTATTCTGTGTTCGGCGAGGAACTTTTCAAATGTCAATGCTGTGAACTGTGGCCCATTATCTGAAACTAATAAGCCAGCTAACGCATATCGTGGCGAAAAGTTTTCTCAGTTGTTTGAATAACTGCTTCTGTAGTTGTGAGTTCATGCATGCTTACTTCCAGCCAAATTATGAGTGATGTGTGTACTAAAATTAAAGAAATGTAATGTCCTTTTGTAGCTCTCCCTGCGAAAATTATTGTAGAATTCTTGACCAGGCCCCCTCAATGTTTTCCAATCTAGTATAGGTGCTGAAGAAGGTGCAGGTCAGGATGCTTTGCCATTTAGCGCAGGTTTCCTACCATTTCCCAATAGTCCTTATCCATCCCTGGCCACCATACATAACTCCTGGCCAGAGGATTCATTCGTACGTACCCGGTGCCTTTCATGTAAAAATCTCTAGTACTTGCTATGGTGTAATGCTTATCTGGTATTTACACCCGCTCCTCCCTAGCGAATCAACCTTTTAACAATGGCAGTTCCAGTTTGCCTGTTTCTTTGAACAGCTTTAAAATAGTGGTCTGTCTCGTTTTCCGCCACCCTTTTCTTACCAGTTAAAACTCTGTGACAATTTTTTGCTCTCTTGTTGTTGCTTTCGCCAATGTCCGCTGGCGGTTATGGGTAGTTTTGGTAGTGTCTCAATCTGTAGGGTGGATGTGCGTGTGGTGGCCAGGTCATCTCTAGTTCAGGTAGGAGTGCGGCTCAGCGCACTGCGTAAAAAGTCCTTGCCTTGGTCCAGTGAATTAATTTATAAATTGTACTGCAGCAAGGACTCGCATTCCCTTTTGTTCCAAATTTCCGCATCGGGAGAGTATGTTATCGGGTGGCCCTGTTCCCTGCTAATTATTCCCAAAAAGGGGCTTGTGATCTGTAATGAGGTCGTAAAGGTCCTACCGTAAAGCGTATTCATGGAAACCGTTTTGACACGGCTATGCTGTAAGCGCCTCTCTGTCCAATTGACTGTAGTTTCCTTCTGTTTTCGGATTAGTGCTTTCTTGGAGTAGACATGCGCATCAGTGCTTCTCTTCCCATCTGGCAGCGTGTGGTCTGAGTACAGCTCATGACGCCGAAACAGTGATGTTCGTCGGCAGGTGACTTGTATAATGGTAGTTTCTCGCTGTTATTGTATTAATACCAGCGTCGGATGTATTAGATTTTTTATTTTCTGGAACGCTGTTCTTCTCATTTCCCAATCCAGGTGGCTAGCCTTGTCCACCTAGTCTATGTAATGGTTCAGCCGTCAGTTGCTTCTCGGCAGAAAAAAACATTGTAGCAACAATTGATAAGTGCCAATAATGCTTGTAATTCTACTTGTTTCTTGGTTCTAGGCTCTTCTGTTGATCGCTTTGATTTTTTTATTCTGTGGATGGATGCCCTCTTTATCAAATTAGACCCCCAGGAATTCACTCTTTGAAGTGGCTAGTGACACTTTTTCTTTCTGACCTTGAGTCCCACCTTCTTGCGAATCTTCTGTAATAACTTTCTGAGATGGGCTTCTAGTTGTCTCTCTGTCCACTGGCTGACACTAGCACATCATCAAAAGCAATATCGACATGAACCTCCTTTTACCCTATGTAAACAACTGCTCATTCAGGCTTTGAACACCCCTGGGCCACTGCTGACTCCAAATTGCGAGTCTTGCTGCACTTGAAGGCTCCCCTATGAGTCATGATTGTTTGTTGCCTCTGCTGTTTCAGGTTGACTGGCAATGTTGTCTTGCTTGTCAGTCGAGATTCTTGAAACCTTACCCTCCCCAAGATGTGTAACAGCGTTGTTGCACTATTGCGAAACAGGATACCTCATCGATCTGTAGTGCCATGGTTTAGAGTGGCCTTTGTACGTTCACCACAGATTCTCATGGACCCCGTCTTGCGATAATTGGGGTTCACGATTGGGGTTTCCCATTTAGCATGGCTCATTGCGTTCCAATATGCCTTGTGCTTTTAAGCGTCTATCTTACGTTCCTCATCAATCTTCAGTTTATCACTGCGAAGGGAACTCGCCTCACCTTCTTCTAATACATGGAGCTATTGCCGATTTACAAATAAATAGATATGGGGGACCCTTGTACTGCTAGTTTCCGCATCACAGGAGAACATTATTACAGAAAATATATTGCTGAATGAGATAGCAGTGACATTGGAAATATAGAGAGCAAGAAGATAAACAAATTTTATTAACATTTGGGATCTACATTCTATCCAAATGGTATAGATAATAAACTTAGTAATGAAATATGTAACTTTTAGAAAATACCTAAATATATAAAGATGTATTGTTTTTCTTGTTATATCTGCAAAAATGATTTCCTTAGGATAGCATTTGGGATGATACATCATGAATTGTCACAAAATAAATTTGGAGTAAAATATGGATTATTTCTTAACAGCACTGAATAGAATAATCGAGTACAGTCATCGATACACAACCTCGTGAAATCAAAATGATTGTTAATAAGTATATTAATGCATTAAATTTGGATTGAAAATACGAGATCATATATAACTGTCAAACTGCAATATAATGTAACTGTAATTGAAGACTACCAAATGGAAGCACAAAAAAATTTGTAAACCAACTGACACACTGTATGTATATATATATGGAAGATGGGCTGATGTTTTTATGTTTTGTTTGTTTATGTTTGTTTTAAAAATCAATAAAAATTTATATTTAAAAAAAAATTACTACCAGTTCTGTGGGTGTGAATTGGTGGACTTGGCATGGCTTGTGGATCTGGCTTAGTGGGCATGGCAGGAGAAGGATACTATAAAATCTCCATTCCCTACCCATGCTACTAACCTGCTTTCCAGCTCTGTTGTCCTGTGCAGGGCAACAAAAGAAGACCCAGCTGATCAGTTGGGATTTGTGAGGCAGAGAATAGATGGGGGCGGGGCTAGTCAGAGATGGTATTCTGAACTACTCAAAGTTTCTGCTACTCCAAACTACTCTAAATTTCCACTGCCAGTTCTCCAGAACTGATCAGAACCTGCTGAATACCACTTCTGATATGAAGAAGATTTTCTCAGTAATAGAATGGGAGAATTCACCATTGCTGACTCATTCTGGCTGACTTCCTGCAGCTGATTCACCCCAGCCAACTTGCCATGGGATAACTCAGCTTGGCCATCTTGCCATAGAGCAACTCACTGCTGGACAATAACTCAAGAAAGAGACAAGAGATTTTCAAGGGCCTTGTCTTGATTTAGGTTCTCAAGTTAGAAACCTTGAGCCTGGGGTAAGCCAGAGGTAATTCTCTTGAGTTGTCTCACAGCAAGTAGGTCAGGGTGAGTTGTTCTGTGGTAAGTTGGGTGGGGCAAGTTTGCCAGGGTGAGAATGTCAGAAGTTCACTCAAGCCATGATTATATAGATAAACCAGAGTTGTGTAGCATTTGAGGAAACTGGTCATGTGTCAAAATCAAGAGAGTAAAACCTCATAAAGATCAAGGAGCCGTCATTGGCCGCGAGCCTTAGAAGCCTCTTTATAAAAAGGGCTGCTGCAGCTCCCACTTGCCTCCCTACACAGATGGAATTTAAGAACTAAATAAAAGAGCTGAAGTTACGCTGGTCTCGAGACTCATTCTTCACGAACTCAACACTGGTGACGAGGATGGGGGAAAATGCCACCTGTAAAACATCTTGTACAAATTTTCTTGATATGCTGTTGACATTGTCATCTTATAATTTTGAGACCACAATTTTTGCCATTTCTCTAGATCAATTCCATATCCAAAATTCTTTCGTTATTCCTTTTTAACTTGTTCTGCTTCTTTCATAAGTTGTAATTGCATTACAGGTAAATCCATTACAGAATTATGTATAATCAACCTTAGGATTTCCTCCCAAGTATCCTTGTCCCAAAATTATTATCGACTCCCAGTCAGTTTGATCCATAAAAACCCTATCTGTTTTTGCCGATATTTTCTCTTATCCTCTTATTCTCCTTCTTGTTTTATCTTCCTTTCTAGATTTCCGGAGCAGTGGTCGTGCGCTGCGTGCGA
Organism: Laticauda laticaudata; assembly: GCA_004320025.1. Lineage (NCBI taxonomy): Eukaryota > Metazoa > Chordata > Lepidosauria > Squamata > Elapidae > Laticauda > Laticauda laticaudata. The sequence continues at coordinate 6,425 of BHFT01053845.1, forward strand.
GGCCCATCAATTCATTGTTGGGCTGTTCTCCTATTTTCTCCTCACTCGGGCTTTTTCCCTGTTCTTTGTTCAAATGTTTTCTCACAATTCTCTTCGCAAATATTCCTTCAGACTACTTGGTACGTAAGGTTCTTGAATTTCTTGCCAACATCATCTGCAAGGGCTTGACTTTTTTCTTTTTCTTTTTCTTCTCTGCCTTAAATCATTGTCTGTTATTGAACATCTGTTCCTCAGATGGTGCGAGAGAGGGTTGGGGAAGTTGAAGAAGACCGAGCTGTTAAGTTCTCCAATTCACTTTCAAACAATCTCAAAATCTTCAGGTTTTTGTTCTACAAACCCTTCAATCATTATGACATAAACCAATTGACAATTCCAATAAAAATAGTAGAGGCAAAAACAGCCAAATAAGTCTAATAATGAGTTACAAAAAAGCGACGAAGAGGCGAAAAGTTACTTCAGGTTTACTTGATACACTTAATCCAAGTTGTAAGTGATAACTCTCATAAAAAATTCAAAAAAATGGATGAGGAAATACTCAACCCAAAAAGACACACAAAAGAAAAGCAGAAAAGGTTTGTAAATCAATAGGAAAGACCGGAAGAAGTGAGTAATAAAAACTTTTAAAATACAGGGACTCTCTTTCGAGGTTCTCTCGCCCTTATAATCCAGTATTCAAAATGCGCTTTCAAACTTTCATAAAAAGCGCTGTCATAAGAGCAAAGAGAGAGGAAGGCAAAATAAGGCTCAAGAAGATAAAATAAGAGTGTAAAGAAAAATCAGTGAGTGGGACGGCGTAGTGGATGGCGAAAACAACACAAACAAAAATTACTGCTCCAGAAAAGGAGGGAAAAATAAAGTACTGACAAAATCAGAGGGTGCCCTTTAAAAATTAAATAATTCTATGTCTGTTATAACACATAATACAGCACTGCTCAAGAGATAAAAATATTCTAATACTTTATTCTCCAAAAATAATCAAATACGCAGGCGGTCTCATCTCGAGTGCGTTCGGCAGCTAGCACAGTATCTTACGTGAATGCAGTGGTGATTTAGTACATATCGCGCGAGTCTAAATATCCGTGCGTGGAAGCGGTCATAGGCTCTGGTGTGGGGGGGTGGTCCATTCTTGGTGCTATATACTAACCGGACAGGTAACTAGAGGTACAGATGATTAGACTCAATATGTCCTGGTTTGATGCTGATTAACACTGTATGGAAAGCCGTAGTGAGTAAGCATTATGGCCGAAACGTGGTTAAAAGTCGCTAGTCCTTGCGTATGATGACACAAAGTCGTGTTGACGACAACGACCTTAAACCGTACCAACTCAAGTAGTCCTTAGGGTCGGAAGTCTGCCATCCGGAGGGAAGGTAAAACTAGTGGCCTAAATATCCGTCTGGCCCCATACTCTCAATTCTCATTAATGACTAGATGGAGATAGAAGGGATGCACTCAAACAGAATGATACTATATGCGTAAACGCAACATCCCTATGCAAGGATGCCTTGCGAATTTCGCTAGGATTGGATTCTATCAGACTGAACACTGGCCATAATCAAAGAAATTCAATGTAGAGAAAAGTAAAGTCGGGCAACAGCCAAAATAAACACCAAACCTCCATACCAGACTGGTGAATACTCTGACTTAAATAGTAGTAAGTTGGGAAAGGATCGGGATGCTAGTGGAATCAACCAATGGCTAAATGACCTAACACGGCAGCAGCAGCCAACAAACGAATGCAAACTTCATACATAAATGCATTTAAGAATTACAATCAAGCATCAAGTGAGTACTAGTTACCGCTCTATAAAGCCCTTAGTAAGGACACCACCTAGATACTGTCGTATTTGTAAAAAAACTCCAACGATGTGACTCTGCATCAACAAACCTCTTATCTTTTTTCTAACGTCCTCCCTTCCAGTTTTTTCACTAGCCTGTGTCATCCGAATTCTTGCACATGCCCAGGTTATACCTAGGCCTTCTTTCTCCACCTGTGCATGTAGATCTTGGTGTTCAGTTAGAATGAGTGAATGTGATGCTTAGATCAGCCACAGGCTTCCATTATCGACTCTTGAAGGATAATAGTGCCAAGCGATGATGATGCATCCGCTTGACACGTTTCATCAGCTTGTTCGGGACTCGATACAGGCCGAGCATCCAGTAGGGGAAGACAAGGCATCGCTTTCAAGTCTAATGCCCGTGACCTATCCAGCCCCCAAACCCAGGACGCTTGCTTGAAGGGGATGCACAGAAAGCTGGCTGTTTTTCGTGCCATACTGAGGATAACTTCCCCAGCTGGTTTTAACCACCAAGAAAACGTCTTCAGTTTGTTTTCACAACAAGAGGGCTCTTAATAGCTTCTGATAAGCCTCTGTTTTTCCTGGGTCAGGTCCGTACTCCCTCTGGGCTATCAGAGACCTGATGTCGACCCAAAAAGACCACCTCACTCCTGTGAGCAGTTCACGACTTACCACCGTTTCAGAGTGATTCCTGTCTTTTTCTCCTCAGCTTTTTTTCAGCACTGCACTGGAATCGTATTGTTCTCTGGTTCTTTTTGGTCCTGTTTCCCCACACCACGTAAATCATCAATATGACAATACTATGTACCTTTCCAGCCCCTTGCTGTAACTTTCCGCACATAACATCGTGGAAAGTTTGGGTTGGTCTGAGGGCAAGCCAAATCGGAAATGGTTAAAGTGGCCCTCCTGTCCATGGCAATGCTTGGTATACTTTGCTGACAAGCCTTGGGTGGAGGTATCTGCCAAAAAAACCCCATTTCCGGGCATCTAACTTTACTGAAACATTTTAGCCCCAGCCAATGTTTCCAAACATCTCGTGCTACTGATGTACTAAAATGAATTCTTTTAGTGACACACAACTTGTTCAGCCCAGGTCAGGTTCTCCACAACATAAACCACACCTTTTTGCTGTCTTCTTGCGGCGATTCACTACCACAGCTACACACAGTCCCTGTTAGGCTCTTTTCACACCGAGTGACAAACCTCGCCTCTCTCTCCCATGCGTTGAAGCCTCACTCTTTTGACTTTCCCCCATCAGTGGTAGGGGACACTCCATCCTTGGGTTTCCAACAGACGAAAGGGCACAAGGATCGCGGTTTTGAACTTTATAACCCAATAAGTGGTTGTCGAACCTCCTCTAGGCCCACTGCATAATTTAGGAGCTTGACCTTCACGTTTTCCATGTTCAATTAGTCGTTACACTACGAACAACAGACCACGAAGTTACAATGTAGTCCAGCAAAGGATTACTCATGTTTTTGAACCACATATACCTTTCTTAATATTTTGCTCTTTCTTAGCTTTGTAGTTTTGGCAGAACCTAATCACTTGTCAGTGGAATTCCTCCCTTGACCCAGTTAGAGTTCCACTCATGCTTTTTCAGCACGCCGCACCTGTGTGTTGTGAAAAAATGTTGGCGAAAAAGACTTCTTCTGGTGAACCACACAGTGACATCTGCCTTTGGTAAATTCCGCAAATTCGAATGTGATGTCTTTAAATCCCATTCTTTGACTGGATTTTTCTCCGACTAGTGGTCCATGGATCAGCTGTTGATGTCCTCACTTTAGTGTCGATGCGAAGAAGCTTCGGTCGTGCCTCCTTCCTCCAGATAGCCTGATGCACAGGCTTCGCTTGCAACAATCTTTACACTTGATGTGACCCCTTATTCCCCACATAATAGTCTAGCGCATTTCGCATTCTAGCCGGGATCAATTTCCCTGGATTCCTAGGTGATAGCATTCACTCCACCGCCTTTCGTGGACACTGAGTGCGTCTTTAGCTGCTTTTTGTTTCATGCCTCCTTAGAGGCTTTGCTCCATCATTCTTTGAATCTGCCTGAAATTTTTGCTTTTCTTTTGATGCCTGCCTATTTAAACGTCTGTGCAAAGGTTTCACTTATTTCCTTTTAGGTTGTACCGGAGGCTACTAGATCTGGACTTCTTCAATGGGGTTGCTGTTTTTTAATCTCCTTCTGATTGTCTTGCCATCATTAATAGCTTTATCCAGTTAAGGTCTTTTTCCATTAGCAATGTGGCACTCCTGGATAGTCATGTATTGACGCAACGCCTACTACCGTCCTTGTCTCTGATGAAGCTTGTCATGTAATGTGTCTCCATTATGTGTTGAGTGTTTTCTGCTAATGCATACTGCACCTGTGAGACCAAACTGTCACTGCGAATGCGTCTTTTTTTTTTGTTTCTTGTTTGCGCGATATAATCTTGCACGCTTCAACACATGTTTTTTTCACTACACAAGAATTGACGAGGAAAAGCCAATCTCTTACTTTTAATATCGACTGCCACTAGATCAAGCCTTCACGGTTTCAGTTCATGCAAAACATCATCTTCTCGTCTTCTTCCCATACCAGTAAATGTCGAAAGAGTGTTCACCTGATTCTTCTCTTCAGGAGCTTCTTATACTGCATAGATTGCGGTGCTATGTCAACTAAAACTCTCCTCAATCGACCATATCCCATGTTTTGCTCGACTCATTTAGCTTGGAAAATCCAATAGGTGGACTCCTGTGCGTTGGATTGGCTCATAAAAAAGGTAACGCTGCGGGTTAGTGCTAGCCATTCTGCTTGACACCCCTCTCATCACATTAAGTTTGCGTCCTCCCCACTGGCTGCTTCATTTCCCTTCTTATTGGGTAAGACCTCGATTGCTTCAGTTACTGGGTTACAGAACTTCTGACACCAATGTGTATTATTTCTGTTTCCTAAATCATTCTAACACATAAGCTTCTCCTCGCACACAACTGCTTTATTTATCTATAACTCACTACCCTTTCCAGTTTCCTTCATTGCTCGTGTCACCCATCTCAAAATACTGTCTGCCTCACTCTACATCTCTGTCTAACACCTTGGTTCCCTCCTCCTGGCCAACAGTTCCAGACTTCTACCCATCATAACAGGAGTTCCATTTGACCCTAATATACCGACAAGTACTTGCATTTCACAGTTTTCTGTTCAACCCA
>BHFT01053848.1:0-13823 GCA_004320025.1 Laticauda laticaudata
CCATTGCTGACCGCCGCTCCACCACTTTCGGAAAAGGGAGTTAAGCCAGCTGAGGAGGGGGGGTTGCGATTCCCCCCAACCCTTGCTGAGTCTCCTCTATCTTCAGTTACCTCTACGGGGTAACTATAGCCCCCAAATCCAGCTGGATCAGGGGCACTCCAGCAGCGAGCGCAGCAGGAACCGCGCACAATCGCTGATTCCTGCCACCGCCAAAGCCTTGCAAACTGGAAGTCCTGTAAAATACATGCTCTTCGTTGAAGTTATTCCAGCTTATTTATTTTAGTAATATGTGACAATTTCTCTGGAATCACATACCATCTAAAAATTATTTTTATATCTTTTTTCTGTAATGTGGGTGGTTTGATGGGGAAGAAAGGGTCCATGGGAGTTGATGCATTCCCAAAGCAATAGATACAAATAGCTTGGAATTTGAAAAAGAAACAGCATCTATTCCAAAACTACTTGTAACTGAACTTAACAATGGTTGGGAATTGTTTTGTACGATGCTCTACCATATGTGACCCTAAAACATATTGATGCCTACAAACTTTTAACACAATTTCTAAATGTTTCAATTCTACTATAAAGTCATTTATGTAAGATGAACAACGATATAAAATTTTCTAAATAAATTTACAAAAATAAAAATAAAGTTGATTGTGGCTCATATTTTCTCTCTACCTTTCGATCCTATAATGTTGAATATTAACCAAATAATAGAATGTTTATTTTTCTTTCACAGATTTCTTTCAGGCCTTTCCCAACATCTTTGTCCTCTGCTTTCTTCTTCTTCTGTCTTTCATTCAGGCAACACTATTATGCTTTTTAAAATAATTTTACTGAGGATTATATGATGCAAGTAAAACTTATACAATAAAATAAAGATACATCAAAATTTTAAAAATGAAAGGAGGAAAAAAAACAAAAAAAACCATGCCCTTCTTCCCCAGCAAGAAGTCAACTTTATCATCATGTCTTAATATAAAATTAAACAACTTTTCATTCCACATCGTACTCAGTTTTTATAAATTCATTTCTAAAATCTCATAGCTCCCTATTAAAAAGAGTTATCAGAAATTAGGTTTTAAATTTAAGATAAAAATACCTGTGGTAGTGTAGTACGTAGAATGCAGTATTGCAGACTAATTCAACTCACTGCCAGCAATTCTATTCTCACTGGCTCAAGGTTGACTCAGCCTTCCATCCTTCCAGAGGTCAATAAAATAAGACCCAGATTGTTGGGGATGATATGCTGGACTCTGTAAACCACTTAAAGAGTGCTGTAAGGCAATATAAAGTGGTATATAAGTCTAAGTGATTGTGCTATAACAGCTTTTTCCTTTAAATAAATCCCATTCACTCTTTTCAAATAATTAAAGTTCAGACCCAGTCAAAAACCACATGAACATTACCAGAAATATCCATTGTCATCTAGCCCTAACAAACAAGCTATTAAACACCCACTCAAATAGCAGTTCATTAATTTAACCTTAATCAGATACGTTAATTTTGTATTCTTTCTTCTTTCTGCAGGCAATCTTTAAAATCTTCAATGAACATTTTAGCATCTGTTTTCTCATATTCCCCTTCTCTCAGAATTCTTCAGCTTTATCAAAACTCCTTTGTATTTCTAATGTAGCAACTCTAGCAAACTCTTCTCGCAGATTTAATTCAAGGGAATAATCCAAATCAGTCATCTGCTTTATTATATGTATTTCTTTATCAATTTTGAGTCAACATCTTTCATTTGTAGATCCACTGTTTTCATCTCTTTCTTGTAAACTCTGATTTTTAATTCTGCTGTAAATCAGATTCAGTATTATTCAATGGGGTTTATAATCCTCTGCAATTACACAAGCAATGCTAATAAAGAGTTAAATAGTTCAGAAAACTTCCTGTCACTATGAGTCAAACATTTGAGTCACATACTTCAAAGGGGGCCTAACAGCCAGCTGACATTCCTCTAAAGCACCACATTACAGGAATTGGACAGCTGAAATCTTTCTGGCATTAAAGAGATAATTTCAGATTAATCATGTACTCAGCTCAGCTGCATTTCTGTAAGCAGATGACAAAAGTTTTGTTTTGGTGGTTAGCTTGCAATTGGCTAGTAGTTGCAGGATTTTGTATAAGTAACTAATGTTACTTATACAAATTCTAAGTTCAGCTAGCTCATGTCTTAATCATTTGGACTTATTTTATAAAATTCTTTGGTTTTCTTTAAAGATTAAGAAGAAAAGCTTTATTGAAAACACTGGGTGAACATCTTTCAGTTCTTAAAAAAGCAGTTTAACTGGAAATGTAAACATTTCTATATTTTTAATATACAACAAATGGGTGATTATTGTTGGAAATTGCAGACAGATTGGGGACTCAGATGGACTTGATTTAAGATTTGGATGTTGATTGAAAGGATTCTTTTCCTTGAGGAAAAACATCTGTTTATGTTCTATACTGATAAAAAGCCTTTGAAGATTACAGTTACTGAGCATCATATGACTATTTTTAAAAGAAATGTCTAACAAAACTATTTTTGTTAGTACGGAAAAAGATAAAAATGGTAAAATAGTCTTGCATTTTGCTCCATTTCTTGAATTTGGTTGACTCTCTCATTTGTTGAACTGGATTCTTTATTCCTTGCATTTGTTTTATTTTATTTATTTCATTGTTTTATTTATATCCACTTTTATCCCACAAATAATTCAAGGTGACAAAGATGTCCAACAAATCATCCTCCTCCTCCTATTTCATCCCTCTGAGATGGGTTGGGCTGAGAATGAGGGATTAGCCCAAGATCACCCAATTGATTGTCATGGGTATGGCAAGACTAGAATTCATGGTCCCCTGGTTTATGGCCGCTGTTGTTCATCCTTCTAGATTTTAGTGACAATAGTCTCTATCCACCACTGTGCTCTTTCCGGTTTCTTCTACTCGTCCCACTTTCTCATACCAGGTTCTCATACTAGGGTAACAATCTTCTCTCAGTCATCTTCCTCTAGTTTCTTCTGTTCTTTGCATGCTTTGAAAATAATCTGCTTGGAGCTCAGATTGAGTATGCCCTAGCATCTGTCCATGCTGTGTTTCTTAGAACAGTATTCATAGCAACAGTGTGTAATTCTAATTACAATAACCAGTCAATGCATAACATATACAGCTATAGCAGAGCTTAGATGAATTGTCTTGTACCTTTCCTAAGAAGCCTGTTATAGCATTCCTACAACTATACAATGTACATGCACTGTTAGACACCTAATAGAGCTTAAAGTAACAGGTTTCAGTAATTACTAGGGTAAGATATTTACATGAAATAAAGGCAATAGGTGAAGCTAAAGTAGCTGAAAGAATTTGAAACAGGTGTAACAACATAGTTTATAAAAAATATTGATGACAGCATACATTCCAAATTACAAAAACTCAAGTTTATCTCAGGTGTGGATTTTATTTTAAATTTATTTAATTGCTAGAACCTAATGAAACTTACTTAAGGGTCATCATCTGCAAAGAGACCAATTACATGTTCATTCCCTTTATCTTCAAGCTTTTCATATGCTGATTATACCTCATTTAAGGGACTAGGAATTTTATAGATAACATGAATAATTGTGGGGGAAATGGACTGCCCTGATTTGTACCTCTACTTCATTGGGAAATATTCTTAATTGCAGGAATTTATCTGAAAGGAAACTAGAAATTCCTTTTCCCTTCCAATGTTTTCAGGAAAAATGGTGTGACATATGTGAGTTATGTCATCACCCCGGGTAATGTGCTTATTTAATTTAAATAATACTATTTTTCTTGTAGCAGTGGAACCATGCAAAAATATACAATAGGAAGGAAAACTACCAATTAATTCCTTCTCCCTTCATTATTCAAATCTTAGCATGCTTGGGACCACAAAAAAAAAAAAAAGAATTATTGAAAATTCCTGTTCAACTGCTACTGGGCTTTGCAGAATAAATATAATCTCTCTAATTACTGACAGTAAAGCAAAATGTATTTATCTTGGAGATAGACTTATTCACTGATTCAACAATAGTAATTGTGGATTGTAGCTTGTAGAACAGGGGTCTCCAACCTTGGCAACTTTAAGTCTTGTGGACTTCAACTCCCAGAATCCCTCCTCAGCCAGCAAAGCAACTGGGAATTGAAGTCCAAAAGTCTTAAAGTTGCCAAGGTTGGAGACCCCTGCTGTAGAGGACACAAGTCTCTTATATATCACTAAAAATGAAAGTAGAAGATGGGATCATTGAAAGCCATGGTGAAGTGATAAATCACTTCTTTGTTTGTTTATTGGTTGGTTGGTTTCTGAGCCAATTAATCTGCAAAACATAGGCATGCATGACAAGCCACAATGACACCAAATGACAATATAAACATCATGAAGCCATCACACAATGACTTGTTTATATATTTGTATTAGGACATCGAACCAAAGTATACATTACATGATTGCAATACTGGTACCATTTGCCCCTCCATTCCATTCTCAGGATATTCTAGAAAGGGGAGTTCCCTGTGGTTGACTAAAAAAGAAGAAGATGCTATTATTATGCTCAAGTAGGACAGTGAATTTAGATTAGGGCCATGAATTCTGGCCCATGCAATTCAAAATATCACTTCTTAATGTCTGAGGTGACTGCAATTTAATTTAGCAACTGGTTGTGCATAATGAAGAGAATGACCTTGATGGAAAGAGCTCTTAATAAAACAATGAGCAGACAAACTTTTCAGAAGAGGGGGAGGGAGGTTAAAGAGGTATGAAAATATCTATAAGAGACATCCTACAAATTCATATGTTGATGAAAGGTTAGAGTGCAGTACTACAGGATACTTCTGCTGGCTACAGTTCGAATCTCACCTGGCTCAAGGTTGACTCATCCTTCCATCCTTCCAAGGTGGGTAAAATGAGGACCCAGATTGTTGGGGGCAATAGGCTGACTCTGTAAAAACTGCTTTAAGAGGGCTGTAAAGCACTGGAAAGCAGCATATAAGATGAGGTGCTATTGCTATTCTGATATCATAACCAATCTCAATAAAAATAGGTTTGGCAGATATGATCTCTATATTCAGTATTGTATTGACATTGATTTCTCATCCTTAGTGTAACATACTTATTATTCCAGAACTTTTAAAGACTTGATTATTGGAGCAATAATTTAAAATCTTTGGATTCTTTCCCTTTTCCTCAGGGCAGGGTGTGTGTAAGTTTGTGTACGTATGTGTATCTAAACACACACATATATACATACACATACACTTGTTGAAGGTAAACTGGTCAGATTTAACTCAGATTTGTGACAGATTGATTAAAACAATGACAACAACACTTTCTCTGCTATTTATTGATAGTTTTGCTGGAAGAACTAGGTGAGCACAGTTCAAAATAAGCATAACCTGCCACTGTGCAGAACAAGTGCTCAGAAAAAGAAATAACAGTGAGCTAAAATAACAGATACAAACAAGAAGCCAGATATTTTATGTTTATTTCTTTAGTAATCCTTGCAGCTTCAGCATAGTTTCTCACAAATCATTTTGGCACAGTGCTGGCGAAGCCAAGTATTATATTTTTATTGCAATGAAAAGGATAAAAGTTCATAACTGTTCCTAGATTGTATTCTGTACGTGTATATGAAAATACTTTCAAAGTTACCAATTTAGATTGTTCCTTACCAATTATTTAAAAAAAATTGTGGAATTATTCTAATGCAGAATTCACCTATTGTGGCAGTCAGCATCAATAAATAATTTTTTAGTCTCCATCATTCTCAGCTGGAAAAATAAGTAAATTAAGTTTAAGAAAGCTGCATGAAAAAACATATGGTTTAGAAAGAGGAATATGCAACAAAGTATCTTAAGTCTGGCTGAATGTAAATAAACCATTATTAGAGTCAGTGGAAAAATCATGCATCAGGGAAAACTAGTTCACTTTTTAACAAAATTGTATACAAATCTATGCACTGTGAAATGATATTTCCAGAATCTGCATGGAATTAACGATGATGCTGTGACAATGTAAGTTTGATGCCCCTGCTTTAAACTATTAAAATCTTTAAAGAGAAACTAATGGATCTTTCAAAATATTTTGTAGCCTTGAAGTACAAAAATGGCAGAATATAAAACTTCCATTGTTTATGTTTTGCCTCTCAATTTATAGATAACTAAAACCTTCCCAGAAATGTTTTGGGTCATTCTTCTCATTTTGCTAGCTTGGAGAATCAGGGTTGCAGGAATTTGAGCTTTACAAAACACATCTCTTTAATTGTAAACTAATTAATTTTGGCAAACAACCACTTTTAAATTTTATTTTCAACTTTGTACTTAATTTTGTTTTGTCAACAGTGGTGGGATTCAACTATTTTTTCTTCCAGTTCAATGGGCATGGCTTGGTGGGCACGCTTTGCATGCGTGCACACACTTTGCATGCACATGTGTACTAAATGTGCACTTTGCATAGGTGCAGAGGCGTTATAACTCACCTCCTGCAAGTCATCATGATCCTGGTTGCTTTAGCAGTTGCTGTGCAGCACTATTCTGTGCCACACAAAGCAGCTGCACTTCAAATTCAGGATAAAAGTGAGTATGGGAGCCTGGACAGGAGGGTGGGCCCAATAGCAGAGCAGTGGAGAGAACTGTTTCGGTCTCCGCTGCTCATTGCTGCTACCGGCTCACTAGAACCAGGCTGAACTGGTAGAATACCACTACTGGTTGTCAACCAAAAAACTAGCAAAGAATCTATGGTGGTTTGTCCAAACAATTGCTTTACAGGCTGGTTTATTCAATTAAAAAATTGAATCTTTCACTTAAAATAGAACAAACCTGTTAATGCACACACACATCAAATATGTTCAGTCATAAATGTAGAATTTATTTCTTCCTTTTGCTGATACTATAAATGAATTTAGAGATGATGACATAGGACAAAAAGAAGCTTGCTACAAGATGTTATCCTTATGCAACAATAGCTGTACTGGAATCCCTGCAGTGTCAATTTCTTGACCTACTCTAGGTCTTGAAGGGCTTGAAGGGCTGACAGATATTTATGTTAGATAATGAGATAATTTGTTATGTTAGGTAATGAAAAGAACACTGTGCCATATGTTAATCTTCCTCCAGTTGTGTATCCTTTTCCATACCTAGTTTTCATTTCAAACATTTGGTTACAGCACTTCATAACTTTGTTTAGAAAATACAAATGTGCCATGCCATTATTTTATTTTATTTATTTATTTCTGCTCCTCCCCTTCCCCTACATGATCCAAAAGAATTGAATCCAATATCCACTGTTGAATCCATTTTACTATAATGAAACTACTGCTTAGCAGTCCATGAAAACTGTTGTTCCCTACAAATGACAGCCTTGTTGTTTAAAAAAATCAAACAATGAAAATGTAGCTCTGTGTTCACTACAGAGTGTATCAGTGGCTTGTGTACAGGATATTGGACCAAAGTCTCTGTAACAGTATTGTGGACCCTGTCCCCATTTATGTTCCATAGAAACAACTATGTCAGAATTCAGAATTGACACTTTCAATGTGGAAGATAATACTCGTGTTAAAGTTAGCAAAGAAAACCTTGATTGTACTCTCCGATAGATACAAAGAATGGATGTATATCTGCAGATTTGTTTCTTATTCATGTTATTACTACCTATATTATCTGGTAGATTAGTAAACCTTTTAAACACATGTACATCATTCTTTCAAAGAACTGACAAACCTGTTGGAAAAAGACTACTGGGGAAGGTAGATGCCTGCCTGCTAAAAAGAATATGATGAGTATTTCATTTTTCCTGATAATGTCAAATAAACATGTTTAACAATAAATTACTTTCTTTATTGCTTATTAATCAAGAATGCCCCCACATTTGATAACTTCTGATTATGGGTACACACTGATTCTTGTGCTTCTCAAAAATAAAAATTCCTTATTTACATGGAAATATTACCACGACCTCGATCAGTGGTAGTCAACCTGATTCCAACCGCCCACTAGTGGGTTTTCCAGCTTTCATGGTGGGCAGCAGGGGTTTTGTCCCCTACTTTATAAATCACCATTACTGTGGAACCGGTGGATAGTTAGAGAAAATTTTACTACTAGCAGAGATACAAAAGTGGGTGGTAGGTATAAAAAGGTTGACTACCCCTGACCTAGATGCTGACATCCCAATTCAGGATTCTTGCATATATAACTATTTAAAAAGAATTGTAGAAATATCAGTATTGATATATTATCATCCAGAAGTTATTAACTTGCAAAATTATTCCCATGTTTAAAAATATAATCTCTCATGATTCATCAGTAGGGTGTAGGAAGACTGTGTGTGATGCACACAGAAGGGAGCTTTGTTTTGTGATAGCAACAGCAATGGCATGTAGAGTTATATACTGCTTCATAGTGCTTTACAGCCCTCTCTAAGCAGTTTATAGAGTTAGCATATTGCTGGATCCTCATTTTACTGACCTCAGAAGGATGAATCAGTCCTGGGCCAGACAGGATCAAAACTCCAGGGTGTGGGCAGAGTTAGTCTGCAATATTGCATTCTAACCATTCTTTCCTTTCCCATCCATTGACATGCCAAATGGGATAATTGTTATTGTCAGTGGATTGAAACTAATTAAGGAGAGAACCAACCTAGAACCAAAGAGAAATTTCCTGACAGTTAGAAAAATTAATCAGTAGAATAACTTGCCTCCATAAACTGTAAGTATTCCAACACTGCAGATTTTTAAGAAGAGATTGGACAACCATTTCTCTGGAATGTATAGGGTTTCCTGCTTCAGCAGGGGATTGAAATAGAAAAGTCCCTTCCAACTGACCTTCCAGAGGACTGATAGATCTATATTCACTCAAACAATTTTCTGCCTCAGGCAAGTACATGGAATTGTCCAACCTTGCCTCCTTACATGTTACAGACAATGATTGGATGACATGGGAGGGGAGGGAAAAAGAAATCAGGAGATAAACTGATTATTGTCATGAAACTGTGCTATGTTAAAATTGTAAGCATAGCACTAAATGTTCCACTCTAGAGGCAATTCAATTTATGCTGACAGACTTTTCTGCCAATTAAAGGACAAAATAAATGCATATTAATTTATAGACGAGTACTTGCCCTTACTCTCTATTTTAGGTCAGTAGGACATTGACAGGCATTGACAGATGTTGAATGATGTCTGGTCTGTTAGCAGTTTGGCAGCTGGTGAAGAAATGAAAAGATGACAACAAGTAGCTCACTGATTCATCAAAATGCATTGCTTGGTACTTCTTTGGTATAAGTCACAAAATTCCTTTATAGATAAAAGCATTCTTCCTGCTTATAAATTATTTGATAATTTAGCTATAAAGGTCATATGCAGTCTCTACATATCAAGGAGGTTCCTGTTAATAGAGTCTGGCAGGGATGCAATTTAGCATCATCTCTATTATCTATTACATCATTACTCCCCCCTCCTGATGAACTATCTCTCTTATCAGCCATCAAAATTGACATAGAAATATATCATAATTCTCTTATCTGATTTCTGCATTTCTATCAACCTAATAAAAGAATTTTGTGTTGAATATTGCAATAAAGAAGTATTTGATATTAATTAGAATAAAACCAAGATAGTAGTGTGTGCTAAGCAGTCAAAAACATATTATGGGAAATTAAACAATTATCCAATAGACATGATAAAGTCGACTAAGTATCTTGAAATTGTATTTCATTCTGCAACCACATATAATGATGCTTCGGGAATATATAGTGAAATCCTACTCCTTAAAAGATCTTCCACAGCTATTTAAATGTTTTTATATACAACAACAACAACAACAACAACAACAATAATAATAATAATAATCTCTTTTAGTCATTAAACATGAAACTCAGTCAATTGAACATTTAAAAATGTATCACAAAAACCTAATGGTTGCTAATGGTTGATATGGATTGCTGCCAGTGTCCTGGGTATCAATCAAGTATCTTCTTGAAATTCATTATTATTATTATTATAATTATTATTATTGTTGTTGTTGTTTTGTTGTTGTTGTTGTTGTTGTTGTTGTTATCTTTGCCTACTGAATTAAACTGCTTTGCTTCCCAGAAGATCAAATTCCATGGGTATTTTCTGATAATTATGTTTCATTTTGAACCAAGACAATGCAATAAACTTTTAGCAATTTATTTAATTCAAGTGCACATCCTAGAGAATAACCCTGTGGTAAAGGTAATCAAGCAATTCCTTAAAGACATTGATGTTTAGTAAGATCTGATGTGGCTTCCTAAAAGTATTTTGAATTAGCTCTCATACCACTTCCAAATCTGCTAGGTATTTCAGTCAAATTATTGTCCCCAAACTCAAGAGGGCTTTAGTATAGTTCAATGCACTTAGAGAGGATTGGATTCAAATAAAGGTAATTGATTCAAATCTAGTGAATGCCCATGCATAAGAGGAACCACTAATGTCTTGTTATACTTGTTATAATTCTATAAAATATAGAATTGTACTGTTATATAGACCTATATTGACATCTATCATAAGCTCATAAATCCACGCCTAACCAAATTCCCCAATTATTTTGATTTGTGTTACATTATGTTGTTATTTATCTTTACAGTTTTCATAAGGTGATGCATTTCATAGTTCTGGGTGGCTATTAACATCAAAAAAATAATAATAATAAAGACAGAAAAACAAAACATTGGAGATAACTGTGCTATGGGCAAACTAGTTCTGTGCCATAAAGAGTTTTGTAGAGAAGAACTAGTATATTGACCAACAATCTTGGAAAACTTCCTACAGCTTCCTCATATATGTAGTCTATAAATATTAATTTTGCTTCAACTAGTCCAATAGTATATGCTTATGAAATGTTTTATTCCATTCAAAACGAAATGGGTGATAATAATGACGATTCTAAGAGCAATCAACTGCTGATAATTTGTTATTGAGTTGACTTTGACTCAATAAAACCATATCAGAAGAGAAAACTGAACTACTATAGATTGTATTTGTATCCATAATAGGTATTGCTTCAATGCAAACTTTTGTGATAACTGATATAATTGTATCCAAGCACCAACAAAATCCACAATTGATCATATTTTTCATAGCAGAGAAGGAAATGTGCCTCTTACTAACAATGACAATCCCTGAAATATCAAATGTGACTTGAGCATTTTTTGCAAAGGTTTTTTTTTTAGCCAAAAATACAATTGTATTAAAAATAGCAGTCATATATCCACATAAAATGTTGAATGCCTGTCTGCCTTTAGTGATTTACCTTAGCATTGTTGTTTCTCTTGCTAATTGGTTCTTATGACTTTCATAGAGTGATACTCTAAGGCATAAAACAATTAGAAAAGCAGTCTAAAATTATTTTAAGAGACAGTATTTCCGTTCCTACTCAAAGGCTTATTATCTTTTCCAGCCAGAAAAGTAGAGGGCAATAAAGTTGAATAATATCTGTATTCTGAGCAAGAGGGATAAATGATACAATCATTCCAGAGTTTTTTAAAGATGACTTAATACAAATAGTTTCTCAACAGACAGCAGGTTGCATCGTATAAAATCTTGACTCAGAACAAACTAAACACTGCTAAACCCAAAGGCTGTGCTATCCTTGTTAGCTCTTTTTAAATAAGCCTAGATGCCCTATAATCACTCCAACAAAACTAGTTTTATTTTTAAAGAGAGAAGATTCGCAGATAGGAGATAAATATCCCAGTGTGAGCTATCAGTTTTCAGAGGGTCAGGAGAGAGACAATACAGCAGACACCCTAAAATAAATATTACATCTTATTTCCTTTTCACTACTTCTCTTCTTATATGTGATAGGTATCAGACATAATAAGTGTGTGTGTGTGTGTGTCCTTTCAGGAGATTCCAGAATTAATGGGCCAGACCCTTCAACTCACCTCACCTGACTCACCCAATCAAACCAACTAATTTCTAACACACTTCTCCTCATCACTATGGTTACTGGACTCAAGGCACACAGGTTATACAATCAGACAGGAAGTGTGTTCAGGGAACAACTCTGGTGAGGGTGTGTGTGCAACTTGGATTGTATGTTATTAAGAGCATTATACAAATGGGATTTGGGTAGGCAATTTGGAATTGAACATTTGGCAATTGCTTCTAATAATACTATTTCTAGGAAATGTAAACTAAGTGTGTTTTCAGTAAGTCTTATTAAAACTATTACTAGAGTCTGGCTATATTTAATGTTTGTTATGATTGTCTTCCCCCAAAACAGCAGCAAATTCCTTGCAAACAGGACTAATTTTAAAAGCAATAGGGTGAAAAAGTTCTTCCAGTGATGGGTTATTGATTATTTCCTTATAATATAGTTTGATAAGTGGCATCATGTGTTGTGAGATGACTATATGAGGTGCAATGCTAAAGCAATAACAGCTATGTCAACACATTAAAAAGGAGAACCTTATTACTTTTTATTAGACTCTGTCAATCTCCAGGATAAATTTAGAGGATGCATTGAGAGGAAATTAAAGATATCAGTGGTATCTATTTTTCTGAAATGATACTCTTGATTCATTTCTTAGCTCAGGACTTGCAGAGAGAAAAAAATCAATTAAATGGCTGGAAAGAAAGAGTCACACAACAAGAATGAGTACCACTAGTTTGGAGAAAATAGACATGTCCATATATTAAGCCTTCAACTGCTTGCTTAAAGATTTTTAGGTAGATGCTAGCCATTAACTCCCAAGGAAGATAAGATTAATATAAAACAGAACAAAAAACTGGAGGAACACTCCTTTGTAAACTAAAGGAATACTGAAATTCCTCAAGAGGATTGAGCCTTAAATATCCTTTTACATCCTTTCTCATGTCCCTTTGTATACACATGGAAATGATTTAAGAAGTAGATTTTAATTTTTTTAAACTGAGGGAAATCTGAATATTCAATACTGAGTTTGTTTCAGTCTCTGCTTTGCAAATCACTTGTGGCTGTATGAACTAACAAAATTTAATATGGTTAAAAAATCCATAGACCTTTATTGATTGATTGATTGATTGATTGATTTGATTTGATTTGTCAATCGCTTACAAGATAATAGGTATAAGTATAAACATTCATGAATAAGTCTACAGAAATCGCGGTACGAATAACATAGACAAAAGGACAGGGATGGTACGGCATGTACTTGGTGCCCACTGTACACATGCCCCCTTACCAGTGTTGGACGATCGGAAACCTTCCAGCCTGCAGTAGAACTCTACCGCCTTAAGCACTCATGCGGTGAGGTCAATAGTGGATAGTTGAGGTTAAAGGGAGTGCGGGATTAGAGGTTTGTAAACCAACAGAGTCATGTAGTGCATTATTGGCCACTGACCACTCTGTGTGAAGTCACTACCTTTTCTGCAATCACAATTTTGGAGGTGGTCTTACATTGAGTTTGTATCTGTTCGTGTAGGCTCTTGTATTGTTGTGCGTTGGAGCTGAGAGTATCATTGGTACTTCGTGTTAGGACATTGGCTAGCAGATAATTTTATGTACTATCTTAAGCTCCAACCACAGGTAGTTCAAGGTTAGTCCAAGCCCCAAAATCTGAGCCTGATGATATAGGATATCTGTTCCCGAGCAGAGGAGTGCAGTCTTCTTCGTCATGATAAGTACTTTCTGGACTCGCTCAATTGCATTAATGTCCTTGATAGTACAGTGCAGATTCCAGTACTGATTTTGAGCCTGCTATTTGAGTATTGGTTTGGCAAAAGTTTTGTATAGGTAGCTCTAGTGCTAGTGCAATTCAAATCATTTTCTGGAGGAGAAGCTTCATAGATTAGACTTACAAACTCTTAATTGCCTTTGGTGGCAAT
>BHFT01053857.1:0-29960 GCA_004320025.1 Laticauda laticaudata
CCAACGGATGGCAAGTGTTTTTCTCCGTTTTACATCCTCTTTCCATCCGTTGGTGCAGTGTGACAGGGGCTTTAAAAGCCCTAAATGTTGGGGGGGGGTATTATTTAAATAAATCTTTGTCATTTTCACCCTCTCCCACCAAATTTGAACTACAAATTAATTCATAGTTTCACTTATAGTTTCTCATAGTTTCATAGTTCCTTTCAGGTTTTCAGGGCTACAGTTTGTGATTCCTTAAATTATTTGTCTTTTCTGCTGTCTGCTACCTGAAAACATTTCAGTATGTAGTTGTAAGGAAAAAACAAATTCTGAACAATGAACAATGGTCATTCATTCATTCCAAAGCTGAATTTGGAATATCTTGAATTCAGTGCTGATGGAGCCATTTGGCTATGAGATTTTATGGAAGGAATAAAAGCTACGATGCAGAGGGGCTTAGGATAAAAATGTACTAAAAAAAACTTTTACAAGTGCTTTGTAAAAAATATACTAATAAATATCTTTATTGAACAATTGAGGTTAATTTCCAAGTTTGATTTATTTTATGTTTGTACTTACTACAATTATTACTTAAAGAAACAATTCTTTCTTTCTAGACCTGTTTGATAGACTTGCTGTAGAGTGGTCATGTTATACAACCAGTAGTGTCCTTGGAGGTGGGTCAAAACAGGCAGGCTGTCATGCCCCTGGTGGAGATTGTCTCTGAGGGAGAGGAGGAACAGCCAACAGGGAGTGGAAGTATAGCTCCAGAGGTGGTGAATGATGCTGGGGAAGGGCAGAGGCCGTCTGAGCAGTCAGAGGAGGAGCCAAGCCCATCCCCTATCCATCCTAGGTCACGCAGGGAGGAGAAGATCAGGGTAAAATGTGGTATACTCAGGAGGAGAGGGCCATGATCCTCTTCATGGGTTGCAGCTGTAAGATTTGCATAAGAGTTTGGACTTGCGTGCTAACAGACGCTGGAGACAAATCAGTGTTTTATTCCTAGAGAAGGTTAATTTTGGTTAGTGTTCTTCCAACAGACTGTACCTAGTTATCTTCCTGAAGTTAGCAATTATCTATCCTGGTCTGTCATGGAACTTTATTCAGTGTGGTTTGTTTTTGGTTTTTGCTTTGTTATCGGCCCTTTGAATTTGAACTGTGTTTCTTTCCTTTGAAATGTTATTTTGAAAATGGTTTACTCCTCCACTGTGAACAATTTACAGTGAAGCCAAGTTGAAGGCATTAAAGGACTGTTATTTACATTTTGGTTTTTGTTATATTTCTGATATACTCTGGGTCATCATAGTGGCAGATATGGCAAAATGCATATCCAGATCCACCAGATTTACCAACGTACCCAATTTGACCTCTCCTATAGATGCCACTGCATATGTCCTGCTTGTAAAAAATCTGACCTCTGTTTGAAAATGGTCAGCCTATAGCTCTCTTTTAAAAGGTATCCTCTTCCCTATTGTTCGGCCTTTCCCAATTTGGTGCCATCCATATGAATATCTTCGTCTTCTATAATTCACAGATGAAAATGATAGAACCACAAGTTCATTATATTTGCAGGATACCATTTTGGGGGACTTTGTTCTGTTTTCCAAAACACCATCTGAGCCCTATAATTCAGAAATAAAGAATTCTAAATAGAGGTGTGCATTAAATTTGATCTCAGATCACAGCAGATGGAGCAGGCATTCAAAGTCACCTATCTATATTCTTCTACTATATGAAATACATATGGGATTTATTTTATTACTATTTCAATTAATGTAGCTGTTTTCATGGAGAGACATTTTGGAGCAATGATTAAGGCATAAGAATAGAAACCAGGAGACCATGAATTCTAGTCCCATCTTGGGCCAATTGGATGACCTTGGGCAGTCCCTTTCTCTCAGCCATAGGAAAAAGCAGTGACAAACTACTTCCAAGTAAACTTGCCAAGAAACTACTGACAGCTGCCAGAAGTCAATACTGACTCAAAAGTGCACAAACAATTGTTTTTCTGTACAATTGTTTTTCTATTTGCATAGAAATAACAAAATTTATATGCAAATGTATATAAAAACACTTAAATATGAGCCAGATGTGTGCTGCAGCTGCACAAAAAGCCAATGCAGTCCTAGGTTGTATCAATAGAGGGACACTATCAAGGTCACATGAAGTGTTAGTATCGCTTTATACTGCTTTGATAAGACCACACTTTGGAATACTGGGTCCTGTTTTGGTTACCACAATATGGAAAAGATGTTGAGACTCTAGAAAGGATGCAGAGAAGAGCAACAAAGATGATTAAGGGGCTGGAGGATAAGACATATGATAAATGATTGCAGGGACTGAATATGTCTAGTCAAATGAAGACACTATGTCTAGTCAAATCAAGGACTAGGGGTGACATGATAGCAGGCTTTCAATATTGAGGGGTTGTCACAGAGAAGAGGGGCAGGAACTAAGGGCAAGGCAAGAAGTAGCAGATGGAAACTTATCACAGAGAGATACAACCTAGAACTAAGGAGAAATTTCCTGACAGTGAAAACAGTTAACTCAGTGGAATGGCTTTCATCCAGAAGTTGTGAGTGCCCCATTACTTGAGATTTTTAAGAAGAGATTGGGCAGCCATTTGTCCAGAATGGTGTAGGGACTCCTGCTTGAGCAGGAGGTTGAACAGACTTCCAAGGTTCTTTCTAACTCTGTTAATCTATATCCTATTCCATATTTTCTAAAAGTCTAATGTTCCCTTTTTGAAAAAAAAATCTATGAAATAAATGTTTTGCAAAGTAATAACAATTCAAATCCATAAATCACATTCATTTTTTCCCCATTTTCAGCAGAAGGTCCACAAAGAGTTTCCAGTCACCAGCGAATGTAATTATTGTCTTTTGTCTTTGCTTTCATATCAGTTTTGCGATTGCTGCAAATTCTGTAATCTACACCAACTATTCCTCCATTGATTGGCATTTAGTCTTCTCTTTTTTAGTTTTGCTTGCATGGTCAATAAGAATAGGTAAAATGCTTTCAGCTTGTTTTTTGAAGCAAACATAGAAAATTCACACTTCTTGCCAAAAAACATACCTGCATTAGGGAAAATATTTGCAATGTTGCAAACAACAAATATCTACTTCAATAAATGTACATGTGCACACTCATTCAATAGACTATCCTTTAAATATAAACTATTGTGGGAAGAGTCCACAATAACATTCAACTTTGGAACTTGATTCTGTGGGGTTGCAAGTTGGTATGCGGTACTGAAAGAACAAGACTGTAGATTCCAAGGTCAGTTTTCAAGCTCTATAAACCTCTTAGCCCACTCCCTGATACCGAACTTCAGGTGCCAGGAAAAGTAATGGACTTCTTGTCACAATTTACAGTCCTTTTGCAGAGGGGATACTGCTGTATCGCCTCATTCAGATAAACTTAACTCTTAGCTTAAACTTAACATCGATATAAACTCCAAATTAAATTAAAGCTATTTTTTCTAAAATTAGAGCCTTGAGAATTATTTCTATTTAGTCATTATAATCTAATTCACATTTACTTATGGCTGCTGTTTAAAACCAGAGTCTCTATTCTGGTTTACTCAGGAGTAGTGAATTAAGTGGGCTTCAGTTCAAGAGTGCATAAATTGCAGCTTTTGACATTTTTACTTGGAAGAAGATTCATGGAACGTAATACTGAACAATCAAGTCTATTTTCTGGAAATTACTTTTTATGGTACTGGAAAATGGACTGAAAGTTTGTTTAGAAGTTTGGGAGTACTATTAAATTCAAATCCAAATATATCTGAGTAGAATTGTGCTCTCTCTACATTACATACTTATTCTTGGAATGATTTTGTGTTAGGCCAAGCTTGGTGATTGCCCAGCCAGGATATTTTTGGATGTTATCAAAAATGCAAATTGATAGCCAAAGATAATGTATTGCTGTGTTAACTCTTGCATTTGATTGCCAAAGTTGGAGAAAAAATTCCTGTACCTTGATCAGCCAAGTACTATGTAGTGGTATATTACATTGTAGCACAAAATTCCTGCTAATGTTCAGTGCTGATCCAAAAGTCATTTGGACTTATCCAAGGGATCAATAAATAGCAGAGGATCAGAAGGAGGCCTGGAGGTCAAAAGGTGATCAATAAATGATGGAAGGTTGACTGGGAGCTCCACACTAATTACTAGTCCTGAAGGAGAAATGGCTAATGGTGGGACATTATTACCCAGGATATTATTACCCAAGCTGCCAACATGAGCAGGTTATTATTGTTGGTTGCATAGTCAACCAGGTGTTCATTTTTATCCATCTCTTGAGTCCTTCCCAAGGACCTGAGATACGCAGATATTGTTGTTTGATGATTTTAGAAGTATTGTCACAGGATGTAAGCTATTTCAAGTAAAGCTGCCTTTTGCAGTTGACTGATGGTGATTTTGTCAATGCCAGTAGTGTTCAAGTGTTAGTCCCAAAGTTTTGGGATTGCATCCATGGCACTGATTACTTTTGGTACTATCTTTGCTTTCCTTTGCCACAATCATGCTATTTCTATTTGCAAATCTTTATATTTTGTGATTTTTACCAGTTCTTCCTCTTCTTGTTTTTCTCTCTTCCATGTTCACTATCAGTCTTTTTGTGTTTCTTATTAACAATTGTTAAGTCTGGGATGTAAAAAAAAGCAACAACAAAAATTAGTATGCTTTAAAAACCAACCATATTTACAAACTATTCTAATGTAGAACATTTGTGCTGTTAATTACAGCATTGCAGAGAATTAGCTTAAAGGACTGTAGTTTTCCTGTGGTCCAAGTTGGTTTTATATTTCCAATGTGTGTGAGGAATATGTCATCAGTTCTTTGTAACGGGATAAAAATAACCTTTACTGATAAATATATTTAAGTGCTTACAGTTGATTTGAGTGGCATGGATCTAGGAGTACTTTTATGATAAAGTCCATGCTTAGTATGAAAAAATACATAACACATACCAAAAAATAGAATATAGTTGGTCATGTGTTATTTGAAAGTAGTTGCACATTTAATAACAGGATTTCCTAATTACAGAATTTCAGCTATCATTCCTAAATTATGGTATTAATATATCTGGCCACAAATTTGTGAAATTCTACAACAAACATGTTATAAAAAAATGAAGTGAATAGTTTCTGCAAATTATTGAAGCAGAAATTCTCTAACAATCTTGGGAAACATGGTATATTCCCTTTAATGGAATTATGGGACTCCTGAGAGGCTACAGAAGATCAAATAGATGTTTGTATGGGGAAAATGGGACCTTCACATGAGCTGTTGTCTAAGCTAGGTCAAGGATGTCCTGTTTCACCCATGACTACTTCTCTGTTTTTCCCCCCTTTCCTTTGAAATAAATTATGAAACAAATGTATTTTATCAAAATAAATATTAGAAGCAAAAATAATGCTGGATATTTTTTCTGCATGACCTTAGTTGACAAAAGCACTTTTACAATATTTGAAACTTAGCAATTCTGAAAGCACAAAAAAAAAGCTGCTTGAAATAGTTTTGATTAAAATGGCAGACTACTAGGGGAAAAAAACCATTTTATGACTTTTTTGTAACAGTTATTAAGTGAATAATTGTGGTTGGTCGGTGAATCTGGTCTCCCAAATTGGCTTTGCTTGTCGGAAGTCAGTTACAAATTGGGATCACATGACCCCAGGACAGTGCAACTGTCATAAATAAGTTGTCAAATTGCCAAGTTGCCAATGAAATTTAATCACAGGACCATGGGGATGCAGCAATGGCTGTAAGTGTGAAAACTGGTCATAAGTCACATTTTTCAGTGCTGTTGTGATTTTAAACAGTCACTAAACAAATGGTTGTAAGTCAAGGACTACCTGTATGATCCAAGGGTTCATGGAATGGCAACCTTATATCATTTTTATGTTTGCATCAGTTGTGTTCTAATTTGATAGGAAGATGGTTTAAATCAAGCATTTTTAGACTCTCTTGATTTCTTTGTTTTAGTAAAATTTTATATTTTTATCTTAGGTTTATTGGTAATAATTTTCAGTCAGCATGGCATGGATGTGGATTAGACAGTCACAAGTGGTCATTGGTAGTACTGGTCAAATGCTAATGGTTCCTTCACAGCTAAAAGCCATAAGGATATTTGCTGTGAAACCTGTCCTTTCTACTTTCATTCTACTATCCTGCTCTAGCTTTCTTGATAATCCCAATTCTCCTCTCAACTTTGGCATACAAAGAGTTCTAATTTTTGCACTTCTTTGGGTTGAAACCAAACAGATCATCTATTTTCGGGCTATCAAACTCTTGGCCCATGGACTGAATGCATTATGTGCTGGCCATGCCCACACCTAGTTTGGTGAAGGGGGAAAAAGTCCCAATACATCACATGATGCCACTGTGACGACGTGAGTTCAACACCCCTGATCTATCTTCCCTCTAAGTTCTCCAATATACCAATACATATAGCCCTTGACTTACAACCATTCCTTTAGTACCTGTTCAAAGTTAACAACAGTACTGAAAAAAGTGTTTTTTCACACTTACAACTGCATCATCATCAAGGTCACATGATCAAAATTCAGATGTTTGACAACTGACATGTATTTATGACTGTTGTAGTGTCCCGGGGTCATGTGATCACCTTTTGCGACCTTCAAGCAAAGTCACAGGGAAGCCATATTGACTTAACAATCATATTACTAATTGAACAACTGCACTGATATACTGGACCAAAAATCACCAATTGTCTTGCTTAGTAACAAAAAATTTGAGGGTCAGTTGTGGTTGTAAGTTGAGGACTACTTGCACTGCATCAAAGCCAACTTTAACATGTAAAATGGTAAATAGAGGACCCTCATTGAGTGAATTGAATTAGTAGGTAGAAGAATGTTTATTTCATATTAAATGTTGAAGCTCATTGAAAATACCCAGTGGAGGTTTTGCAGAAAATCTATTTCTGGTGGAAGAAAACTTGATACTGTAAACTAGTACATTTCATATCACAACAAGCCCACCATGACAGAAGTTGTGGTGTGACATATCTTGACAATACCCATTAAGGAAAATCTGTCCTAGAAACTGAAAAATTTCTGTAGATTTTTGAACCCTGGGTCCTATTTGATGGAACCGAAGAGGTTTCCTATGAAAGTATAACATTTTTTTAAAATGTTGTTGTTTTAGGACAGAATGTAGCAAAATGTAAAAGAGTTTTTTATGTGGTGACCAAATTTCAAACAGAAAGATTGAAAATATTTTTTACAAAAAGAAGGGTTATTCACAAGGATAATGATTGATGGGGAAGGAGATGAATATATATTAATAAGCTTATATTTCCTTCCATAACATAAATGAGTTGCTAGATCAAGTCAGACAGCTGATGAAAATACTAAGAAAATGTACACAATGGGTAACAATAAGGTAGAACTAAATATATAGTAAATAGTGCACTAAAATTTCCTTCTTTGCACATGTAATCTTTCTGTTCTCCAAAATGCTGATTGGGACTGGCCAATAGTGGCCTTATGCCTTGGGTCACTTTGACACTTGGATTCGAGTGTGTAATATTATATTTTCCTTCCCATCCTCCAGAGCTTTATTTATGTATGTGGTCAGACAGTGTGTTTTCCAGAATTTTTTACAAACTTCCTGAAACAGATCAGGAGTGTGGCTGCATGGGGTCACAGAATTTAAACACAACATATTCAGACTTCTCTGTCCCATCCATGAGATATTGGTCCCAATTTCCCCATTCCATTTGGGATCTGGTCTTATGCCAAATCTAATACATTATCTTGAAAAACAATTCACTCAGGCTAGTTGCTTCTAGCAAATAACGTTTTGAAATTGGTAACCAGCAACCTTTTAGTGCTTTTTGAACTTGGAAACTCCAACGTTTCTCTTTCATTTGGGAATTTTGCTAGATCTCAGGACTATTCCTGGTGAAGCTGGCTGGGTGCTAAACTTTGCTGATCTTGTTGAACTCATTTAGGGACAAGGTTTTGTTCTGAGAATAGGGAATGTTTTTGAGTCTGTTCAGGCAATGCGGAGATTACTCTTCTCAAGGTTACTTCCTAAGGTTTCACAGAAAAGGGAGGATTAGGAAACGGTAACATTTTCAATACCAGCTCTGTCTGCTAAAGTGATATTTATATTTTTTAGAATTGTGTGAAAAAAAAATTGAGGAAACTGTACTGATTACATTTCACCAAGAAGTAACAGTGTCTCAGTTCTGATGTTTAATTGTTAAAATAGATGGTAATAGGAAAGTTAAGGCATCATTTTCTTCCATTTGCATATCTGGAATAGAGTGGCAGGGCTGCACAGGGTTTTGGATTAAAGGGAAAAAGACATGTAGTGTTCATGGAGGGGGCCACTCATGTCATTTCTGTTGACAAATGGTTAAAATAACTAACATTTTTAAACAATGTCAACAGCATTGAAAGACAATTTATATAAGATGTTTTATAGACGGCATTTTGCGCCAGCAAGACTGGCAAAGTTGTTTCAAGGTAAATCAGCTAAATATTGGAAATGCCACCAGATACCCGGAACATATTACCACATGTGATGGACATGTACTGAAGCGAAGAGATCTTGGACAAAAATACACACGTAGCTGGAAAAGATGATAAAACATCTAGACCTAAAACCTGAAATATTTTTGTTAGGGATGATATCTGAAAGTTATAGTAAAGAAAAGATATATTTAATTTTTCATATATTAACTACAACTAGAATAGTATTTGTTCAAAACTGGAAAAGTGAAAAGATTCCAATAGAAGAGAATGTGATTAGGAAAATATTAGAATATTCAGAAATGAATAGATTAACACTGGCAATTAAAGGAAAAGAACAAACTGAATGAATATTATATGATATGGGAATCAATTTATCAATGGCTGGAAGAGAAAAATGGAAATTAAATATATGAACATAGAAGATACAAATATAGAGCATATATAAATATATTTATAGAGGGAAGGGGTTAAGAAGGGGATGGTTACAATGACAAGATATATTATACATACTAGTTCAAAATAAGAATGTAATGTAATTGTTGTTGTTATGGTAAGGAAATTGTATTAACCCCAAATAATATGCACAAGATATTTGTTCCCAGATGACACACTGTACAAAGAAAAGATGGAATGTTTGTTAAATAAAATAAAAAAAGTTTATTATAAAAAATAGTTATGCATTTAAATGACTGTCCTTCACAATTGTGGCATAAATCTAGGAAAAGATGCATTTGTGTAAAGGAGT
Organism: Laticauda laticaudata; assembly: GCA_004320025.1. NCBI lineage: Eukaryota > Metazoa > Chordata > Lepidosauria > Squamata > Elapidae > Laticauda > Laticauda laticaudata. Next base: position 9,231 of record BHFT01053857.1, read on the forward strand.
TGCGCATCAGCCTAGTCTCCAAAAGACACTAATTTCAAATTTGAAGTGCTGCACTGATCTTGTGTGGTGTTGGGGGAAACTTTCCAAGTTTAGCCAGTACAAATATTTAAGCTTTCCAGTGCAATGTAATCTCTTGTGTGCACCCAACTGTCTTTAGCTAAAGTTTTAATCTGTTACTGATAACACAACTTCTGTATTTGACAAAATGGAAATGGTTGTTGTTGTGGAATCCTTCCCTTAGTTACAATACTAGTTTTTTTAGCTTGGGGAAAATGTTTTGGTCTTCTTTGGAAACAAAAAGTTGATAAATAATTAGGAAATGAGAATTTTATCCATCTGAAATTCAAAGACAAATATATTTTTTTTCTTAACTGAAGTAAAGTTATAAACAGAACACTATCTTGTGTTGTTACATTCTTGTGTTGTTACATACATACAAGGGGCATTCTGGATATTTTGGTGCGCTTTGATCTGAGGGCTTCACAATTGGAACTGACATCATTTTTTCTTTCTTCCTGAAAACAATAGGAGCCTTTGATTTAGGGAAAAAAACTAAAAGAACAGCATTGATATTAGTATTTTATTCTCTGACATTCTCCTCATCAAAATCAAAAGTCTTGTTAAAAATGTATTTCCAGGATTGTTTGATTCTGGTCTTGTCAATAATTTTTGTTTCTTGGTGCATTAAAAAAGTAATGGCAGTTATAGTTAAATCATAGTTAAACTAGAGGTTATTACAGCATGCAAAATCAAGACCAGGAAGGCATGGGGATTAGGGTAAACTTCAACAGTCCAGCCATTGCATCTGTCCCTTCGCTTTTTAGTATCCTGGTTGATATTTTGAGATACCCTGTGTTGTTATAGGAGTTTCTAATATTCATGAATATATCAGGATTTGTGTAAACCTAATTTCTGTAAGTTATACAACTGCCAGACAGTTCTGATATCCCACAACGTTTGCTTCATTATGGCCGAAAAACTCTTGCTCAGCTTTTAAAAGCAATCACTGAAGTCAGGACCAGAGTCTTTTCTGGATATTCTCATGCAAAAACAGCAAACTGCATGATGACTAGGGCCTTCTCAGTGATGGCACCAAGACTCTAAAATTCTATTCCAGCTATGTTTTGCTTTTTGTTTGACTTCACTGGGAGAGAGGGTTCTGAAGGATGAAATGATTAAACTGAGGTTTTGTGAGTTTTTTGGAAGCTATTGTGTGGAAATAATTAGAGATTGTGAGAGTCCCAACAAAATATAACCTGCATTATGGAGCTGCAAAGAGGTGCTTTGTTCACACCCATTTTCTGGGTGATTCTCATTAAAGACACTGCACAGCTGTATTTATTTACTTGTTAAATTTATATGCTGCTCATCTGTTCAAAGCAGCTGTAGCTACAATAGTAATTTCATAGCTGTATTATAGTACTGATTAGGTGTCTTTTATTTTGCTTTCCTTTTGTTCCTTTGGCCTTGTCCCTTAAGTCTCTCTCACTTTGTTCTCTTACCTTTGTTCCTGCTTTCTTTAAGGAAATAGCCAAGGAACATTTTCCTTGCTTTAGTGCAAGGCTGTCAAACTCCCGGCCCAGAGGCCGGATGCATCACGTGCTAGCCAAGCCCATGCCCAGTTTAGTGGAGGGGGGAAAAGTCCCAATACGTCATGTGATGCCACCGTGACAGTGTGAGTTTGACACCAGCTTTAGTGGGAGGTAAACAAGGGTTCCCAAAATGAACATTCTAATTGTCCATTTATCTAGATCTTGGTACAGTCTCACTTATCATATTTGAAAGCTGAACTGAAATAGATATGGATCAATCTCCTTAGGTAGGGTATCTGCCAGATGTCTTAGAAAGTTAACCTTGAAAGGTAAGACAGGTAAGAAAAATTGTTTAAATTCTTGTTTTAAAATAGATTTTGTTAAGCTTCTCTTCTATACAACGATGCCATGAAATTGCTTACAGGTAGTCCTCAGCTTACAACAGTTCATTTAGTGACTGTTCAAAGTTACAATAGCACTGAATATATATGACTTATGACTGTTTTTCTCAGTTATGACTTTTGCAGCATCCCCATGATCATGTGATCAAAATTAAGATGTGACAACTGACTCATATTTATGATGGTTGCAGTGTCCCAGAGTCATGTGATCCCCTTTTGCAACCTCCTGACAAGCAAAGTCAATAGGGAAGCCAGATTCACTTAACAACCGGGTTACTTGTCAGGCGGAGCTCCATTCAAAATCCAGGAAAGAAATACTTAGACTCTTTAGTTTAGAGAAAAGATATCTTTTACTGAAAGTGAAGTGGTAGCAACCAAAGAATTCTAAATCTGAGAAATTAGGCACGCAATTCACATATAGAAAGTGATGGAAATGTTCCCACCCCCAATAGTTCAAATGACACTTCCAATTAGAAGTTGTGGATATGATCATGTGGGCATCTTCAGGTGATGATGAGGCCTCTGTCCGACCTTGGCATATTTTGATAACGGGTTGCAGTTGCGCAGAGAGAAGAAAGCTAAGCGAAAAATAGAAACCTAACTCTAGCTTATCGCTCCCCCCTCCATTTATACAACAGATGAATGTAACACCTCCAGCTCACTTCCCCAACTTATTCCTACCTCCCCCCCCCCGCCCCGTTACTTATGGCAGTCGAAAAGATGCAAAGCAATAGCAGAAGATCTTGAAGGCTGACATTACTAACTTATCAACTGAAGTGATTCACTTAACAACTGTGGCAAGAGAAGTTGTAAAATGGGGCAAAACTCACTTAACAAACATCTCACTTAACCACAGAAATGTTGGGCTCAAACATGGTCATAAGTCGGGGACTACCTGTATTCACAATATTCCCAGCATAACAAAGATTGGTTTGATTCAACTTTTCTAGCAAGCTACATATATGTTGGTTTAATACTGTATGTTGTATAGTTTGTAAATCATGGTTTATGTTTTAGTATGCTGTGAGAAGCTTGCAAATTCTTTTTTTTTCCTATTTAGCAAATCATAATTTAGAATGCTGTGTACTCAACTAATTTACCTCTCAATACATACTTGAATGAAGGTCTGCTAGTGTATGTATGTCTGATTGCCAGCTTTAAGTTGATATATTAGGAACAGAATCCAAGAGTAGAAGGGCCTTTGCCTTTATACAAATCTTTGTAATTATTTACTTGGTAGCATGATTCTCTATATCATTTTGTAAAAAGGATGTAGTGGTGATGTTGCTATCCAGGTTGTAACTCCTAGTTAAGATGATATCTACCAAAATTTACAGTGTAATATAACAGCTATGCTGTATATTCTTTATTTTCATAACATTTCCCAGGTTATACGGGTTATGATTCATATTTAATACTTTGGGTTTTATCTGATGTAGAATTTTTTAAAATGGATTATGTTTGAACAGAAGTCCTAATTCAGAGTCCAAGCATTTTCTTTGTGTGCAGATTCCCAACTTTGCTTCCCTGCATTGCCAACAAAGGTTTAGAGCAACACTTGGTGGAAAAGACTCCTGGTTGACCTGTTGGTGATCTACAGCAATGCAGAAAGTCAGAACTGAGTTTATTTATCTGGCAAAAACAGCATTTCAGCTGAATGTGAGAGCTGAAAATTGCATCTTGGATAGCTTCCATGTCTTTAAACACATACACACACGCTCACATACACACGTAAATATATGTTGTATATATGTATGTGTGGAGAGAAAGGGAGAGAGGGAGAGAAAGAGAGAGAGAGAGAGGGTGTTCTTGAAGCTTTGATTGTGTCATTCAAAGACTGAGAATCTTGTAAAGCTGGGATTCTGCACACAGGAAACCAGTCTCAAGGAGATGAGTAGAGGTTGTTGTGGGGAAGCCCACAACATTTTTTTGCTTGAGCTTAAAAAGCAGACAAGAGCCACTTCCCCAGATGAAGCAATCTGGACAACCTTAATGAGGAGTTTAATTTCCACACAGAACAGAAAAAGAAAACTCCACACAGAACAGAAAAAGATGCTGGCTTTCATTTATCTGTTCAACTTCCCCCTCCCATGCCCATTCTGTCACTGAATTAATTTCAAAGATACTCAGACATTTGCTGTAGAGAATCCTGGAAAGGAGACTCAGCCAAGTAACTGCGACAAGCAATGTTTGAATAAAGAAGAGCCATTTATTATGATTCAGGCCACTCAGCCCCCTGAGAGACTTCTTTGGGATCAACATTATATTTCATGATGTTAAAGAAATCACTGCCAATAAAATTGGCATGGAGGTTTATTATAATTATTTAATTCACAGTCTGGAAACTTTGCACTGTTTGAACCACTCTCAAGTACTTAATTTATAGGCATACACACACCTCACACAACTGCTGCCTTGGATTTTTGTTTCCTTTTGGCTCATTATAAGGCAGATCCTTTTCTACTTTTTCCTGAGGCAAACAGCCAGAATCCGTTGTATTGCAATTCTGTATAATACAGTACATTTTCTCATGCATTACAAAGCTCTGATTCCTAATTTGGGGATTACTGTACTCTCAGTAAAGTTCATCTATCTTATTATGGTTCTTAGCATTACTGTATTTGTAGCTGTATGTCTTATTGCTGATGTTTGTTGTATTCTTCCTATAATGAGAAATGAAAAAAAGTAAATATTAAGACAGGAAGAAACATGCCATTGATTCTGGCTCTAATAAGCAATGAGGAGATGTTAACTTTGTATCTAAAACAAGCAAGTTTATTCTAAGCAAAATACAATCCAAAAATTGGAAATTTTCTGGATGCTCCTCATTTGCTATAAAGAAGTAATGTCTCCCTTGGGTTGACACAAAGGTGCTTTTTCAAGAGGCAACTGGACTGCTTTTCTTTTCTTTGAAGACATTTTGCTTCTCACTCAAGAAGTTTCTTTAGCTCTGACTGGATGATGAGGAATAGAAGGATTTATATTACAGACAGCAGGTCATTTGCATTCTTTTAGAGATTTGCTGAGGCCACTTGGAGGATTGACTGTGCTCTCCAGGTCATCTGAGTAGCGTGCAAATGGGTGTGGAGCCTTCTTGGAACTGCTGAAAGGACTGCGTTGTGGACCTGTGCTTCCTACAGGATGTTTTCTGTCTTGTGTCCCTTCACTGTTGAACACAGGTGCAGGGGATGAGTTTGTGCTGGCTGCATTTCAAAATGAAATGCAAATGATTCCTGTAGTTGGCAATTTTTCCTTAAATCCATTCATACTCCCACACCATTTGAATGATGTTCATCCCAAAGTGCTAGATAAATGTCCATGGAAATTCTCAGTCATCCAAGTCATGTTTTGCCCAGATGCTTTTTCCAGTTACGTCTTGGCCTTTGGGACAACCATGACCTGGACGACTGAGAATATCCATAGATATCCCTTGCTTGAGTTTGACTTCAGATACCCACACAGTCTTGTTTTTTCCCCAATAATATAGCAATAGAACTTAGATGTATGTACCGTTTCACATGGAAGTGGTTTGTTCCTATATTCTTCTGTCTTACTGTAGCTCTGGGATTGTCTGGGAATCGCTCATTCAAATACTAATCAGGATCAGGTCTGCTTAACTTTTCAAAATCAACTAAGTTCAATTAAGTACTGTACTTGTAGTAGATGTTATTTGTTATAGGAAAGGGGAAATTAATGGTAGAAGTCTACAGGTGCCCATTGTCCTCAGAAAGGATGATGTAAGTGGTCTTTGACTTACAACTATTTACTAAGCAATTGTTAGAAGTTACAACAGACCTCTTGGAACTACTTACAATCTGGATTTGAAATTTTGACACTCATCCCCACCACCAGTCATATAACCACACTTGGGCACTCAATAACCAGGTCACATTTACAACCATTTGCAGTGTCCTGCAGTCGACACAAAATGTACATTTTATAACAATCTTACTGAAAACCACATGTATTCCTGGGTTTTGGCAGACCTGCACCCATAGCAAACCATTGGTTCCAATATTTGAGGGGCTGCCACAGAGAGGAGAGGGTCAAGCTATTTTCCAAAGTACCTGAAGGCCAGACAAGGAATAATGGATGGAAACTGAACAAGGNGAGGGTCAAGCTATTTTCCAAAGTACCTGAAGGCCAGACAAGGAATAATGGATGGAAACTGAACAAGGAGAGATTCAACCTAGAAATAGGGAGAAATATTCTGACAGTGAGAACCATCAACCAATGGAACAGCTTGCCTTCAGAAGTTGTAGGAGCTTCATCACTGGAAGCTTTCAAGAAGAGATTGGATACCATTTGTCAGAAATGGTGTAGTGTCTCCTGCTTGGGCAGTGGGTTGGACGAGAAGACCTACAAGGTCCCTTCCAACTCTGTTAATCTGAGAATCTGGTTCATTTAATGATTGCGGAATTCACTTAATGCTGCAAAAAATATCAGATCGGTCACATAATGATGCAATTTGTGACTATCACAAGTTAAGATCCTGATGGGCAAGGTTCCCTTGTGATTGTAACTTGAAGACTACCTGTTTTTATGTATCCTTCTATCTGTCTGTAGTCCTGATCATGTACCTCTGACTTGTCCTAAAAATGGCTGGAAATCTTTTTGTTTCAGGAAGAGTTAGTTCCAAGTCCTTTGAATTCTAAGAAAACATCAAGGATTATTTCCTAGTTATCTTTAGACTTAATTCACTCTTAATAAATGCTAATATAATTATTTTATTTTCTTAGCTTGTGCCATAAAAGCCTGAAGTGAAGGGAAACAGAAGTTGTCAAGTTGTTATTTCTTAGGGAGTTTGCCTAAGAAGCGGGGGTCGGGGAAAATGTGTGTTAAAGAACAGCTCTTAGTTTGAAATCTAGTTATGGTTTAAATATGATGTTCTTTATCTTTGCTTTTGATCAAAACTAAAGTAAATCCAGTTCAGGAACATTCAGTGCTGGTTTTTGCATTTACAAATAGCCACAAACGTCGTGTTGAAACATAGTATTTTAAATTGAATATTTTGAAATGAAAATCCTGAATTGATACTTTTACACTGAATTGATACTTTACACAGCAAAATGCATGGATTTCATGTAGTAAAATGAAAAATTTCATTTCATTGCTCCAGGGAACCTTAATACTTTCCTTAAAAACAACAGTATATTTCAAAGCATATTAACTAACTTTTCAGTTTTAGAATTTTAGTATACATTAGTAAACCTGAACTTGTTCCTTTTATTTTAGTAACTTCAGTGTTCAGGTTCACTAAATTTTAAACAATTGTTAAAAATGAGTCTGAAAAAAGTTTGCTTTATTGCTTGTTTTTGCTCGAGCACCAATTCAAAAAAAACCTTTAGCAAAACAAGAAACAATTCAGTGGGACAAATTCACACATATATTTATAAGGAATCTCATATTGTCTCTTCTGTTTTCAATTTATGTGGGTGTTAACTCCAAATTTCAACAGAAAAATAAAATGATGAAATTATAATGTGGATGACCAAAGTTTCATTTCAAAATCAGCACACAGTGAACAACTGCCAAAGTGAAACTTTTCCAATACAGGTAATTCTCAACTTACAATCATGTAACAACCATTTAAACAAGGTACTGAAAAAGTTACTTATGAATGGCCTGAACAGAATTGAATTGAATTGAATTCTTTATTGGCCAGGTGTGATTGGACACCACAAGGAGTTTGTCTTTGGTGAATATGTTCTCAGCATACATAAGAAAAAATAAAATACATTCATCAAGAATCATAAGATACAACACTTAGTTATAGTCATATGTTACCAGTAAGCAATCAAATCATAATAGGAAACAAATGAAACAATATAAATTGTAAAAGCAGCACGGTTATAGTCATAAGTGGACAGAGATCAGTAATAGGAAGGATGCAAAGAAAAATAGTAACACAGTAGTTTGACAGTGTTGTGGGAATTAGTTGTTTAGCAGAATGATGGCATTTAGGAAAAAACTGTCCTTGTGTCCAGTTGTTCTGGTGTGCAATGCCATGAAGTGCCATTTTGAGAGTAGAAGTTGAAACAATTTATCTCCAGGATGTTACTTATACAATCGCAGTGTCCCCACAGTTCCACAATCAATTCGGACACTTGGCAGTGACATGTATTTATGATGGTTTTGTGGCATTCCATTTCTGATCTTCCCAGGAGCCTTCTGACAATCTAAGTCAATGGTGGAAGTTAGATTTGCTTAATGACATTGTGATTTACTTAACAACCACAGCCAAAATGGTTGTTAAATCAGGCATTACTTACTTAATGACTGCATTGCTTGGTGATGGAATTGTGGTTGTTAAGTTGAGAACTACCCGTATTTTCAAGAGTATGATAAAATATTTCAGATAGCTGGCAAAATACTTCAATTAAGACACAAATCTACAATTATAGAGATACTGCAGGTTCCGGCATGTAGGAAGAAGAAACAAACTCAAGAAAAGTTTCTCCAATATAAGGAGAAGCATATTAGGACACTTATCTACTTTATGGTACAGATTTCTGACCTGGCCTTTTTTTGTCATTTTTTTTAAAAAATGGAAATATCTGTAGAAGAATGCTGAACTGTTAAGATGCAGAAGGATTGAGTTGATTTTTTTTTAAAGTTCAAAGTGGCCAGTGCTGTTTTATCTTGTATTTTTAAATGGTAAAAATATCCCACATAATTATAATAGCAGAAGTTTTTTTGTGGAGAATATGGTTTTGCTTAGATTTTTCCCAGAATAAAAATTCATTCTGGGAAGCACAAGACAAGCAAGTCACTTTCCAAAGAATCCATGGTTCTATGAGCTCATGGGACATTTAATAAAAGCCTTGGCTACCTTGAATATATAAAAGCAAATATTAGCCAGATTTAGAATGACATAGAATTTCAGGCTTGACAGGGACTTTGGAGATCTTCTAGTCCAACCCCTGCTTGAGTAGGAGACCTTATGTAACCACCCAAATGGTTATCCAGTCTCTTCTTGGAAACCTTCAGTGATGGAACACCAACAACTTCTGGAGGCAAGCTGTTCCTATGGTTAATTGTTCTCACTGTCAAGAAATGTATCCTTGGTTCTAGGTTGGATCTCTCTTTAATGTTCTTCTACCAGTTATCCTGCCCTCAGATGTTTTGAAGAATAGGCCAACTCCCTCTTCTCTGTGACAGCAGTGCTGGAAGACTGCTATCATGTCACTCCTTTCCTACTAATGGGGGTAATCCACTGCTAGGAAATGTTCAAATTCATTTCCTCTAGATCAAAGGTTCCACATGGATCCCAGTGTAGTGATTTCTTAGGTGGTCCTTCTATGGAAAAACTTCCATTCTTGCTTAAAAGCATTAAGAAGGTGAACAGGGACAGTAAGATATGACAGCCTTCCCAAGTCTCCATTTATCATTACTCTTACTATTTGTTTGTTATATATCACTTCCATTGCCTTAATAAATCTATCTCCAAAGCCCATCTCCTTTAATTGCAACAGCACAATGTTAATATCAAAAAAGCAAGTAGACCAGGATATCTGCTGTTGCCATTATTATTTGTATTGACTTTGGAAGTATTGAATAGAAATATTAGGAAAAATGAAGAAATAAACGGAATGAAAATAAAAAAGGAGGAGTATAAATTACAAGCATTTGCAGACGATCTGGTTTTTATATTGGAAGGACCATTGGAAACAGGTCCTAAGTTGATTGAAAAGATAGAAGAATATGGAGAGGTTGCAGAACTGAAAATAAGGAAAAAACAAAAATTATGGTGAAAAGTATGACAGAAAAACAAAAGAAAAGATTAATGGACAAATTAAATACCCAAATCACAAAAAAGTACAAATGACAGCTAGATATGGAACTCTTAAAGAGGAGAACTATGATAGATTGAAACAACAGATTGTGACAGATTTGGAAAAATGGAAAAAAATACAATTATCCTTAACAGGTCCAATTAAAATGAACATATTGCAAAAATACTATATTCATTCCAGACAATTCCAATAAGATTGAAGAAAAAATACTTTGAGGACTTAAATGAAATGATGCTGAAATTTATGGCAAGTTAAAAAGACAAGAATCAAGATAAAATTGTTACAGGGCACAAGAGTGAGAGGAGATTTCAGACTACCCAATTGGGAATTATATTATCAGGCAGTAATATTGATGCAGATGAAACAATGGATTGTATTGAAAAATGTCAGACTATTAACACTGAAAGGACATGATTTGCAATTGGGGTGGCACACATTCCTATGGTATAATGAAACCAGGGTACATGGCCATTTTAGGAGAAATTATGTCAGGGACGCTTTATTAAAAGTATGAGAGAAAATACGGGAATATCATCATATGAAAATACAAGTCTGGTTATCAACAATAGAGGCATTTGCATATCCAAATGTTTTTAAAATGCATATCTAAATGTTTTTTAAAATTTTTAAATTATTAGATATGAGGAAATCTTAAATGAAAAGGGTAAACTCAAAATAAAGCAAGAATTAGAAGAACAAGGGATAAATATAGATTGGTATTCATATTTGCAAATACATTCAAGGTATAAAAAAGATACTAAGATTGCTGGGTTTTATAAGGAATTGACTGAATTAGATAAAATTTTAACAGGCACTGAAGAGAAGATGATAAAAAATTATATGGTTATTTACTAGGAGTGAAACTAGAAGAAAAGCAAGTTAAAGAAACAAAGATTGCATGGGGGAAAATTTTGGATATGGGATAGATGTGGATAAATGGGCAGAAACTATGGACTAGAAATTATAAAATAACCATGTCAACGGCCTATAAAGACAATTTGTATAAGATGTTTTACAGATGGCATTTACCCCCAGTAAGAATAGCAAAGATGTTCAGACAAATCGGTGAAGTATTGAAAATATCACCAGATGCCTGGATCTTATTATCATATGTGGCAGACATTTATTTATTTATTTATTTGATATAGGTATAAGAATAAATTTTGAAAACATGAGATGGATACTTAAAAGAAAAATAAAAAGAAACAAAAGGACAGGGACGGTAGGCATGATTGGTGCGCTTATGCATGCCCTCTATAGGCCTCTTAGGATTAGACATGTATTGATGCTAAAAAATATTGGACTAGAACAACGGTCGCTAACCTTTTGGACCTCAGGGACCACCAAACTCATAATTTTAGATCCTAGGGACCACTAACTGGTTCTGTGGATGTGACCTAATTTGTGGGTGTGGCTTGGTTGTCATGTGACTCGCTGGGCATGGTTTGTATGTAAATATTTATATAATTATTGAATTTTTTATAAAAAAAGAGCAACTTTAATCAAAATCAGGCAAAGCAGGCAGGCAGATTGAGTTATTCACAGAATCACAGATTCATTCAGAGATCTATCTATCTGCCATTGGCTAGCTCAGTCTGTCACATAAAATTTGCTTGCTAGCCAACTCATAAAATTAACTCACAACACACCATGCATGTAAATATTGATTTTTTTATTTAAAAAAGAGCAATTTTTATCCAAAATCAGGCAAAATAGGCAGATTCAGTCACTCACATTCAGTGATCTATCTGCTATCTGCTAATTCAGTCTCTCAAATTTGCTTGCCATGAGTTTGCACTGAATTTGCTTGCAAGCAAACCTTCAGTCCTAAGGGAGGTTCGGCTGTACTTAAAAGCAGAGCCAAAGATCTAAAGACAAACCAACCAAAGATCTAAATCCAACCATTTCCTGCTTCCTAGCTTATCTAAATCTCCCAGCACAACAGAACAGATGATGGTTGGAAAAAGGAAAAATAGCAATTTAGCAGGCAAGTTTACTGGGTAAGGAGTGAGTGGGTTGGGAGGGTTCCCACGGGCCATGTGGGTGGCGCAGCCTTGTATTTCTTCGCAGCCTGGATTAATTGCTTTGTGGGGGTGCTCTGGGGGTGAGATTTCTCTGTGGCCCACCAAAATTTTCCCATGGCCCACTGGTTGGTGACCGCTGGACTAGAATACACACGTAGTTGGAAAAAATGATAAAACAACATATAAATTTAAAACCAGAGATATTTTTGTTGGGAATCTTGCCTAAAAGTTATAACAGAGAGATAACATATTTGATTATTATTGTATTAACAGCAGCTGGAATTGTATTTGTATAAAATTGGAAAAATGAGAAAATTGCAACAGAGAAGGAAACAATTAAGAAAATAATGGAATGTGCGGAAATTACTAGATTAACAATGGCAATCAAAGAACAGGAAGAAAAAGATTATAAGATTTGGAATTTATTTTATGAATAGTTAGACAGAAGAATAAGAAACTGAAATATGTGGTAATAGCAATAATATATTATAACTGACTGATTTTAAATGAATAAGAGAATGAATATAACTTAGTAAGGATGGACTATTTTTGAAAGATAACAACTATAATGTTAATGATAATATAATAATCAAATATGATATAAAATGTTGATAAGAATGGTTATAAATATAATTAAATAAGAAATGTATGATAATATCATTATGCGTACCCTACCGACACACTGGAGAATTGGAAGATGGTTTTATTTTTATTTTAAAAATAATAAAAAATAAATAAATAAAGAGAGATAAGACAGTCTTCACCAAATTTAGGGGTCTAGGAGAATTTAATCTCACCATGTCTGGAGAATATCAAATAGGAGAACAGTGATCGTGAAGAATGTCATACTGGCTGGAATATCTAGATCTGTTTCAATTTTGTGTGTGTGTGGTAAAAGCTTGGGAAGGCTTCTCAGTACTCAGTAAGTGGCGTTTGCAGACATTGATGATTGATCTATACTTAGAAAGGTTATGCTGCTTGGCAAGAAATGCAAGCAGCATCTGCCTGCCAAAGTCTGAATAAAAACGATGCAGACCATTTGGAAGACAACCAAATTACACTGAGGATAATTTCTTACAGAGGAATTCAGATAATTGCCTTAGAGAATAGGAACTTGTAAATTGTCGTTATTGTCGTTCTATTTTATTAAGATAATATAAGTATAGGCCATAGTTTTAAATACACTTCATAGCGATAAGATCTAAATAAGATCCATGAACTTGAGAAATCTGAGGTTTAGATATTTATCAAATTTAGAGAGCTGTCCATGTTCATAAGATTCAAGGTGGCATGCAACATTAAAAACAGTAGAAACCATTATAAATATTGTCATTATTACTTGAGAGAGTGCCTCGACCCAGTTACAACTACCTGTCCCATCTGGTCTGGCAGAAGAGCCATATTACTATTAAAATGTATCATCTGATGAGACGCAGCGAGAAAACCTTTTTTTACCTCAGCATCCACCCTTTGAAACATTACCCCTGAAGTTAGATGGGCCCTAATCTTGGCTCTAATGACATGGTTGTGCCAACCTGCCAGGGGATTCAGTTATTGTCCAGAGCCTGCCAGATGGGGGACTTGGGAGTTCAGTTGTCTGCTTTTCCTGTTTCTTGGTTGTAATTTGAGGTTTTAATTGGATTTTGATTGGTTTTTAAAGTGCTTGTTGTGTTTTACCCAAGCACTTTAAAAACATGTTAATCCCTGCATCATTATTTCTACTGGTAAGCTTTTTTAAAAAAGTGTTTATTGTGTTTTACTGAATGTCCCAAAGGTGCTTTTTTTTTCAGAAGGCAACTGGACTTTCTTGTTTATTTAAAAGAATAAACAAGAAAGTCCAGTTGCCTCCTGAAAAAGAAAAAAGAAAAGCACCTTTGGGACAACCATGACTTCGATGATGAAGAATCTCTACAGAGTTTTACTGAATGAGCGATGCGGTGGGTTAGAGGTGAAGTCACTCGTCTCCCACTCGGAAGGTTGAGAGTTCAGTTCTAGGCAGATGTTTCTCTATCAGGGCTCAAACAGAAAATATCTGCTGCAAACTCTGTGTAGGCGTCAGGAAGGGCATCCAGCCAGAAAATGTTCAGTTCCATTCAGTCGCCCTGACTCCAAGGGTTTACAGAGTTGAAAAAAGAAAACAAAACGTATTTTACTGAATCTTGCTTTGTTTATTGGTTATGTTATTTAGTTGTTTTTAAAAATGTAATCTCCCCAGAATTATAAACATGAGATAGGCAGCTATACAAATTGAATGAATAAATGAATTGTGTTGTTACTTAACTGAACTGTTAATAAGAGAAGTATGTTATCCTACTGCAGGGATTACATTATTCAGGATGAATAATGTTAACTTTCCTTAGGATTCCTCCTATAGTTGTTAGTTAAGTCCCAAGGCACCTAATTTTGCACCTGGATTTAGGAGGGGTGGCAAATATAACTACTTTTGAAGCTGTCAAGCATCTTCCATTCATACACCAGTTTTAATAATACATTATTTATATATCCAATGGAAATCTGGGACATAGATTTTATAGCTACAACATAGCACAATTTAAAAAGAGACTTCTTTTTTCAGCTTCTGATGCTTATATCACGTTTCTTTATTATGTATTCTAGAGCCTTAAAAGCTCATCCATTCTTTTGTGGCATTCTAGTTCATTCTGATTTTTTTTATAAATGATTACATAACCTACTAGAAACAGGCTGAAATACGGGATAGGGGTGTATATATTTTGAAACATTCACTGTTTTAACAGCTTCATAAATATTTACTCAATATTTTATTGAAGCAGACCTCTACTTTTATAGATTTCTTTGTTACTATTAACAATATAGATTTCTGCTACTGTTTGCATTGAACTTACCAAACTTATGAACAATATTAAAATACCGGTTTTAGTTGTATAATGCTTCAAGAATACGAAAGTGCAATTCTTCATGTAGTTTGCTCAAGAGCTATAAATATTTTTATTGTAGTTGTTGTACTGTTATATATAGGATGAAGAAAATTGCTGCACTAACCCTGTTTTATCTTCAATTCAGCACGCACAGAACTCTTAAAATATTTCAACTTGGCTAATATATATCTGAGCAAATAAAATTTAGTAAATTTGCTCTGGCAGCAAGTTCTGTTATCGTTAATAAGTGATATATACATTTGGTTTGCTTTTTCTTTGGGGCCAAAAACTAATAACATTGTTGGCTTGCAGAAATTGTAGCTTTTTCATTAAGGCTGAAGTCTTACAAGCACTTAATGGACTTTGAATCCTGATGAATCTAGTAGATTTTCTTCTGAGCATTCATGCATATCATTGCATTGTAACATTATACTTTTTATATAACAAACAAGGGGAAAGGTGTTTCAATATTTTACTGAAATATATCTCATGTTATGTGCAGTGTATAACATACAGTAGAGCGAATGATGGCTGTTTGGGAAATCTAATCATCCAGTGTGCATGTTTAATTTGCTAAAAATATGCATCTTTTTAGCATATGAAAAAAGAAAGAGCTATTAAAAAAATACTTGTTAAGAAAGAAAACCTGTCCTTGAATTCATGATTGTAGTATAAAATCCAAAGCTAGTTTTGGATCACCAGCCATAGTAACAGAGGAAGAAACAGAAGTTCAACATTCTTTGCAAATTTTGTAAAGTGATGACAAAACTCACCAGCCTTGCTTTCTGTTACTCAATGCTAAGGGAGTCAAACAATGCCTGAAACTGTTGCAGTTTAATTAACTGGAAGTTAATTTATACAAAAAAAACAATACTAGTTCAAGAGAAGGGAGGGGAGAATTTTCCATTTCCTTCCTATTTACAAACTGTGTCTATCAGATTATTTTCTCCCCTCTGTCCTCAATTAATTAAATATAGGTCGATGTGGAACTTCCAGGATCAACTGAGGATGACTCCTTTTTTTCGAACAGGAAGGCCGGATATGGCTTCAAACTTTATACTGTATGCTCCTAATGCACAAAGTACGAGTCTTTGATTTGGGATTTCCAACACTTGATGAAAGTGACATAGAGAGTGTAAGAATTGGCTTGATATATCTGAATCCAAATCAGTGAAGTTCCAGCAGTAGCCAACAAGTCACAGAAATTGTCTTGTTTATCTTATTTTCTAAACAAGGGAGTCAATTCTGTGCTTAAGAAATATCTCTTAGAATTATCCAGTGGTATTCTTGATGACAAATATGTAGAAAAAGTGCACACTGATTTGGAATCACCAAGAATGTTGAAAATTCTTAGCTTAAAGAAGTTTAAAAAAGAGACTGAAAATGCCTCTGGGTTAATAGGTTTTGCTAGAAAGAGAACTAAAGAGTTTTAAGTTTTTTCAGTTTCTTGTGTTCTCATTCCACCATTTCTTTCCTCCTTAGCCTAACTGGTTTTTTAGGATGATGTAAACCTTGAAGCTTAGCTATACTGTAAGTAGTCTTCACTTATTGACCACAGTTGAAACCAGCAATTATGTTGCTAAGCAATATAGTCAACAAGTGAAACACCACTTCATAGCACTTGTCTTATGACATCAGTTCTTCTTTGGTCATGAAGTTGCAGTCCTTAAAGTGTGATATCATGGGACCAGGACTTGCAACTTCTTGCCAGTTGCCATATTAACTTGTCAACTATGAAGTTTGCAAATGACAATCACGACTGCAGGACGTTGTGACTGTTTTAAATACATGCCAGTTGCCAAGCATCTGAATTACCCAAATGAAGTCTCCAAGGTCCCTTCCAACTTCATTATTCTGTAATTCTTTTATCACAATCACATGACTGCAATGCAATGGCCACAAGTTCAAGGACTGGTCATAGATCACCTTTTTCAGCACCTTCATAAATTTAAATTTGTCACTGAACAAAATAAATGAGAACTACTTATATTTTTTCTCTTCCCTGTGTTCCAAGTGACTGCAGAGACATATATACGCAAACATATACATATACTTTCTTGTATAATACTTTCCACATGAAGTCATTTATACTTTCAGTATATACTTATTAGATAGCCTTAATTAATTGATTTGTGCTGATTTTTGTACTATAGGGAAATAAGTACATAGACATTTTGTTACATAATTCTATGAAATTAATAAAACCTATACTTTTTGTCTAGTATATATAAGCCAGTACAGAACATTATCCTTGGACTGAAATTTATTCCATCCTCTCACTTGGGAAATACTGTATGGGGAAAGCAGTGAGAAATGTATGCAAATATGAAAAAATATGACTGTTTTTCCCAGTTGGTACAGTTTTATGTGCATTCTGTTTATAAAAATTGAATTTCAGTTAACAGAGTTTATAACTCTTATCTGTGTGAAACATACCGTATCATGTTTACAAATGGATCAGAGTGATTGGGCTGGATTCAAACCATTTTTAAGATTACTGTTGGAATCAACAGCAGAAATATTTACAGGCAATTCCTTTAGCCACCTTTAATTGATGCTTTGGCTTCTGGATGAAGTACTTCATAATTTTTGTATGAGCAGACCCAGCTGTCATTTGGTACAGAGGTGAATATATAAGCTGCAGGGAAGGTCTCAAATGCCATTTCACCACCTATTTTGAGAGTGCTGTTTGTAAATGTAAACCCCATAGGTAAGAACAAATTTTTAAATTACTGTTTTGTATAGAAAGATACCGTGTTTCTCATATAATAAGGCCGGGTCTTATTTTTTTTTGAGCCCTGAAAAAATGGCTAGGCCGTCTTTTCGGGGGTCACTTAATTCCTTCCCCCCTTGCATCTTCGGGCGGGCGGGCGGCGATGGCTTGGATGTTGACCTCAGTGTTGGTGGGACACTTCGTATTGGGGTCAACTCAGGCAGCACCATATCCAGGTGTGCAACAAAAGTACTTCCTAATGGCAAGCCCCCCCCCCACCATTCCCCCCCCCATTTTGCATGTTTTAATATAGGCCTTAATTTGGGGGGAGGGGCTTAATTTCATTTCATGCCTATAAAACATGCTGGGACTTCCTATTGGGGGAGGCCGTATTGTTGGAGAAACAGGATACCACTACATTCTTCTGGATATTCTTAAGAGAGAATATCATGAATAGATGCTTCAGTAGGGGAGCTGTTAAAGTTGAGAGGTGACATGGAGTGACTTTTATTTGCTAGAAGGGGTGTAAGTTTAAAACAATTAACTTAAACAATTCGTCCATTAAAACTTTGTTTAAAGTCCTGTCTAATTGTCAATGAATAATGCATATTCAGGATTGTGCCTGGGTATATGTTTTACAGATCTAGTTTTTAAATAGGCTATAAATTAAAGATAGAGTACATGTTTTGCATATAGAAGGTCTTGGCATCTCCGGATTGCAAGATTCTTGTATGAAACTCTGGAGAATCTCTGTAAACAGTACTGAACATGATGGGCTGGCTTGGTATGTAACAGTATTCCGTGTTCCTGTTATGTTTACTTTAGGACATTTTATGCTCTAGGTATCCAGATTTATATGCAGCCAGAAAGTTGGAATGCAGAATGTGGTTTTTTTTTTTTACTGCTGCTGTTTTAATGAAAGGAAACAGGTTTAATAGAGTTGCTTACTAGTAAATTCTCCAGTAAATTCTCTTACATCCTGACCTAATGTATTCACAATTTACAGATTTATCCTATTAATAAAAGCAACATAACCAAAATATAAAATGTATTGACATTCATTAAAACATATTACTGTTCTGGAAATAATGATAGATTCAGCCCAGGTTTCCTTGTTTATCAGTCATTATTGAAGTGAACAAGAATTCTTAATAAATCTCAGATCTGCCTTTCAATATTCACACTATTATAAGAAAGTCATCCTTAAGCTCACTGCTCCTCCAGCCTCCCCCACCCATCTGAAGCATCCCACAATCCTTACCTCACCATACTATCTCTCCGCTAGAGAGAGATAGTGACCGCATATTGACTCTCTGCTTGGATTTTGTCTCTGGGGGCTAGCTGAAAGAGATTTGAAGATTTGAGCTCCATTCCTACAAGAGGAGTTCAACACTCCTACTCTTAACCATTGCCAGGTCTTGCTAAGGTGATTTTTTAATGTAAAGGTAAAGGTTTTCCCTGTCCAGTCATGGGTGAGTTTGGCTTATCTCCATTTCTTAGTGGAGGGAGCCACCATTATATGAAGACATTTCCGGGGTCATATGGCCAGCATAACTGTACACAGAGTGCATGAATTGATTTGAATTATCTTCCTGCTGAAGCGGTACCTACTTATCTACTTGTATTTGCATGTTTTTGAATTGCTAAATGACCAGGAGCTGAAGCAAGTAATGGGAACTCATCCTGTCACACAACTCTCAGATCTCAAACTAAGGCTGTCAATTTTTCAGCCAACAAGACCAGCATCTTAACTGTTGAGCCAACAGTTTTAATGTATTGGCCATCTAATACTTTGACCAGCAAAGTTTCTTTTCTGTTCCTTCTTTCATCTTTCTTATAAGCTAGTTTGGTCTTCAGTGCATCTTCTTCACTGTCCTTCAGGTATTCTTCCAATGCCCTTTTTTCTTCTTTAATTTTGTGGTGTACTTGCAACAATTTCATTCCTATATAGTTTCCTTGGTAAATAGAGTCAGTTAAGATTGCTGTGTGAATGAAGAGCCCAATTCACCATTATTTTTCTGGTCTTCTAACAGGGCTTGTAGTTCTGCTTAAGTCCAATCCAATATTATAACAGATAATCAGAGTTGGAAGGGACCTTGTAGGTCATCTACTTCAATCCCCTGCCCAAGTGGGAAACCCTACACCACTTCTGACAAATGGCAGTCCAATCTCTTCTTGAAAGTCTCAAGTGATGATGTTCCCACAACTTCCGAGAGCAAGCTGTACCATTGGTTGAACGTTCTCACTGTCAGAAAATTTATCCTTGTTTCCAGGTTAAATCTCTCCTTATTCATTTTCCATCCATTATTCCTTGTTTGGCCTACAGGTGCTTTGGAAAATAGCTTGAGCCCCTCCTCTCTGTGGCAGCCCCTCAAATATTGGAACACTACTATCATGTCTCCTCTGGTCCTTCTCTTCACCAAACTAACCATGCCCAGTTTCTGTAACCGTTCTTCATATATTTTAGTTTCCAGTCCCCTAATCATCCTGGTTGCTCTTCTCTGTACTTTTTCTAGAGTCTCAACATCTTTTTTATAGATTGTGGGATGACTAAAACTGGATGCTTACTAAGGCTTTATAGAGTGGTATTAGTACCTCACGATCTCATTTGTTTCCCTCTGTTAATGCAATTTAGGATTGCATTAGCTTTTTTGGCTGCTCCTGCACACTGCTGGCTCATATTTAGCTGGTTGTCAACTAAGACTCCAAGATCCTCTCACAGTTATTGCTATTGAGCCTGGTTTTACCCAGTCAGTCTATATGTATGCTTTTGGTTTTCTTGCCTTAGTGTAGGACTTTACTTTTCTCTACATTGAATTTCATTTTATTAGATATGGCCCAGTGTGTTCTATCTGTCAAGATCCATCTGGATCTGAGCCTACTTCTTGGGTGTTAGCTATTCCTGCCAGCTTAGTATCATCTGCAAATTTGGTAAGTCCCTTCTATTCCCTCATCTAAGTCGTTAAATATAGAAGGGGTGGTGGTGCTATCTATTCCACTTTTTTCTCTTACTAAGAAGCAAGTTGTGGTTTACTTTATTGAATGCCTTGCTGAAATCTAAATATATTCCACTTGTGTATCTTTTTTTTTTTTGAAAATTTTATTTGGTTTTCACAAAACAAAATACATATACAAATAAAAACATCTTTTTTGAAAATAGCATGGTCCCAGGTTATCACTTCTTTATACAGACACAAAACTCAATTTCATGCTCATTTTTATATTCTATTCCGTATCTTATTACTATTTTATATTTCTAGATAGTTTTCCCCTCTTATAATTTTCTCAACTTTGTTTTAATTATCTCATCTCAATTCAAATCATTATATTTCTTACTTTTGTCTGTCCTGTTACAATTTCATAATAT
>BHFT01053858.1:0-30273 GCA_004320025.1 Laticauda laticaudata
AGGAGGGAGAGATACCAGATGGGTGGGCTTCCAGAAACCAAGCACTCCAGCAACCCATACAGCAGCACCCCACAGCACCTGGACCCTTCACACCCTGAGACTGGGCACACCTTGAAGTGACAGAGAAGTAGTGCAGAGCCTGGGTGGCTACCTGTAGACTTTATTTTGGACAACTTGACTTGGTCATTTTTCTTTTAAGCTTGTTATTAAAAAAGGATTATCTTTGCTTCACACACTTGCTTCCATTATTTTTTGTAAATAGTCTTGGTAGAAAACTTTTTAGAATGGTTTAAACGGCCTTTGCATACTGTGGGATGGGTAAGGATAGCGGGAGGGATTGCAAGGGATACCTGTGGGATGGGGTAATAGCTGTGGGATGGGCAGGGATACCTTTGGGATGTTAAGATAGCTGTGGGATGGGTCAGGGATACTTTGGGATGGGTTAAGAAAGCTGTGGGATTGATAAACCTCCACGTGCAAGCATAGTAGGGACTGTACGGTCAGCCCTCACCAGCTGCCACACATAAGCCCTTCATTATCAATAACCAATGTAAGCATTGATCCACACATTGAACATAGAAACAACTCTTTATTAAATGCCTGTTCATTGTAGGCCCACCCAAATACATGGCACAATCTCATCAGTGTGATGAGACAAGGCTCCAAGGAAGCAATCCATTAAGCATCTATCATCGCTGTCTTGCCACGTCCACTGCTCAGCTGGGGAAGTTGCACCAGTGGTTTCAGGAGGCTTGCAACTGCTTCTTCCCATTCACAGTGAGGCCTCTGTTGGGGGCCTTTGCACAATCTCAGTGTCTATTAGGTTTCGCCCTTGCCTGCCATTCCCAGGCTCCATGTTCCCCATTGCGCTTGTTGGAGTGTCCACGAGCACTGGTTCTGCAAGACTGGGTAGCGGTAAGCGCATGAGCTTGGTGCCGAGGATGCAGGCAAAGCTTCCAACAATCCTCTCACGGTCGTCTGGGCGATTGCTGGCATCGTGGGTGAGAAAGTACCTGGAACCTGTTGGCCAAGGATGCCAAAAGGCGTTCTCTCGAACATCACCTGCCTTGTCCTGGTACAGCCTGTAGTTGAAGTATTCCTCTTCTTCAGGGTGAGGGAGTCTGGAGTATGAGGGCTTCATGAGGTAGGTTGTGAGGGAGAAGGCGTGTCATCCCCCTATGATGAAGTAGGGGCACATTTTGCGTGTGCATTCGGCAGGGGTCTGGATCTGGGAAGCCCATGAGTGAGGTTTCGTTCCCAGCCCCTTCCTTGAAGGTCATTGGCTGTTGTAATACCTGGGCATCTGGGAAGATGGAGCCATTGCCTGAAGCATCGAATGTACAATGATACTTGTAGTCACCATCGACCATGGTGAAGAGGATTGATGCTGAAGCCCTTGTTAAGTTGAAGATAAGTGGACCCCGAGCGTTGGCTGGAGCTTTGTGCAGGCCACGTGCCTTCGCCATCTATGGCTCAACTGTGGGTGGGGGATAGTTCCACCTCTGATATCACTTGCTCACTGCAACCTTTGCTTTCTAGCCGTTCTTCAGTGGAAGGGGCACTGGGAGGAGCTTCTCCAGGTATTCTGTCGATGAATGCCCTGCACACTTCTGCTGACACAATGCTGATGGTGTTGTGTGAGCTACCTTCCAGAAACGTCTGCAATGCTCCTGTAGGTGGTCCGGACCAGGTGGCGCAGAGTCAGTGGCCACCTTGAGCCCAGTTGTCGCAGGCTGGGTCTTCGGAAAGTTGGTAGTTCTGCTTGGTCAAACTGGGTGTCAGCCACTCCACAACTTCGCCAACATGGCTGGAGGCGCAGTCCTCAATGAATTTCTGGACACTGCCCGAGGTGCTTTTGTTCTCATAAAGCTCCAGCCATCAGCCTTGTTGTACAGTCCGTACTCTGCTCTTCTCACGATCCATCTTGGACGCCAGACGGCTTCTTGGCCGCCTCCTTTTCTTCCCGTATGAACAGTTGAAGAGCCTGTAGATGGCTTCGCACCTGTTGTCAGAACGATGGGTGGCTACCAAAAGGACTGTGTTGTACGATCCATGGTGGACATGATTGGAAGTCTGTGGAAGAGCAAAAGGGCAGATGAAGGCTGCAGAGGTCTGCAAACATGCAGGGCGTGCTGGTCTGAAAGTGAGATCCAGGTGAGTTTTATAGGCCATAATATAGGTTTTTTCCCTTGTGTCCTGCATCCTCTAGACAATCCCTAGACATGCTTAATATGCCGAGATCGGTTCCTCTGCGAAACATTTTTTCCGTTTTAAATGCGAGCGCATCCGCTTTCCATTCTTTCTCCGCCCGTGCTACTAATGCTGCATCATTCCGTTCTGCGTCCGTTCCCGCTTGCCTCCTGTGTCCGCTTTCTACTGGAGGCGGATTGAGTTGCGCGGATGCCTTTGAGTTTGCGGCAGTCGGATGCCTAGCGGATGGTAGGCGGACGCGTAGCCGGTAATGAATGACAGATGTAGAATCGGATTGTTCCCCGTATGCGTAGCGGATGCAGAAGGACTGCGTTGGATTACATTTTCCGCTCAAGAAAGTTTTGAGCAGGCTATCAAATTCTTTTTGGAGCTTGGATGGAACCTTCAGTCGACAGGATGCTGACGGATAGAGAGAAGAAAAACGAACCAAGTGAGTACACAACGGATGCATCGCGTTAACCAACGGATGGCAAGTGTTTCTCTCCGTTTTACATCCTCTTTCTATCCGTTGGTGCAGTGTGACATGGGCTTAAGAATAAGCACTGAAAATAGCTAAGACTGGAACTGATATTGTTTTTTCTTTCTCTCTTTTTTTCTGTTTTATTAAAGGATTATTGCTATATTCGATATGGAATTTAATGAAATAAATATGGAAATGGGAATTTATGATAAGAATTTCAATTGATGATGAGCAATGTATAAAAATATGAGAATCATTATGGAAAGATTAATATTTGTTTCTATAATTCATTGATAGATTAATATTTTTACAATGTATGGATGGTTTAGAAGGTGATTGAGAAAATACTATGCGTAATCTGATTTAAAAGATGTGTATATCTGATATGTAGTATATAAGGAAATTAAAGTTGAATGAAGGTGGTAAACTCAAACGAAAACTAAAGGGGACAATTCTTTGAATTAATAGAATAAAAAATAACAAAATTGCAAATGTCAGAGATAAAGGCAATATGAATATAGAAATGAAATAACAATTTTAGATAATATGGTAAAATAAATATGAGAATATCCTAAGAAAAATGAAAATGAACTTAATATTAAGAAGTAATAATGTGATATAAAATTGAATAAGTAAGATGAATAGGTTACTATGATCATGTGTGTGTTGAGATATGAAACCTGGAAACAAAGCGCTTGCCAAAAGAGAATTTTTATTAAAAAAATAAAAATAAAAGAAGAAATTGAATAATGAAATTACTAGGTATGTTTAAATAATATG
Organism: Laticauda laticaudata; assembly: GCA_004320025.1. Classification (NCBI taxonomy): domain Eukaryota; kingdom Metazoa; phylum Chordata; class Lepidosauria; order Squamata; family Elapidae; genus Laticauda; species Laticauda laticaudata. Next base: position 3,452 of record BHFT01053858.1, read on the forward strand.
GTGATTGGCACTAGAAGAAATAGTGAAATATTGAATAATTAAATAAAGGACTATAATTTAATACATATATCTATATTGAAAAATGATTATTATTATCCTTATCTGTACTAAAATGTATGATGCATTGGTGCCACACTGTTGATGTATTGATGGGTATATGTAAATTACAATAAAAAAAACTTGACCAAAAAAAACCCTGCTAGCATCTAATGTTCCATCTTAGTCATTATTTACCAGAGAAAGCAACCAGCAAATTGAGTAATTCAGTATAGTGATAAGACTATTATAGTTTTAGCCAAATATTTCAAGATGATGCAACAAGTGCTGCATGTAGTCACTTATGGGCATGGCAAAAGAGCTTTTTCTCAATCATATACTGCCTTAGACATAATACTCTGCATTTTTCTTGAACTAAACATCTTGCTAAAGATAATTTTGCAGTGAAGTTAAATCCAAATAATTTATTCTGAATACAAAAGCTTTCATTCCATTTGTGTAAGTTACACTAAAGTCTTCATTTATTTAAATTTATTTAAATTTTAAAGTAAATATGGGCATGATCTAATAATTTAAATATGTACTGAGCAGTAAACAGGAACACCTATAATTTTTATGAAGGAAAATAAATTTATTTCTCGTATCACAGAAAACATTTATTTATGGAAGCTACTGAAAGGGTTTGAGAGGCCTGAGGATTAAACAAAGTGAGCTTTATTCTCCAAGGGGACTTGGGGAACATGCAGGAGTAACCACATATGTTTACCATCAAACAATTACATAAGGGCGAGGAATGGAACATTCCTCTGCAAGAGGTTGCATTCTTCAGGATGTGTTCCCTAAAATGTACTCTATCCAATTTGTGTATTTAATTCTTTTCCTGTCTTGAAAGCAGGGCTTTTGACATGGCAGTGACTGCCCCCCAAAACTCTTAAGTTCAAAAAGGTAAAATCTAAAAAGTGTGGCATTGTTCTCCTGAGATTGGTAGCTTCTTTTATGAGCTGCAGCGTATATCTTTTAATAACATTTGTTAGTCAGAAAAGATGCTTCCAGGGTTCTCTGATTTTTTTGCCATGATAATATCCATACAGTAATTCTCCTACATTATAAAACAGCATAAAATATACCACATTATGGATACACATGCATGCATGCATTAGAGGAAAGCAAATAAGCAAACAAACTCAGGCACTTGGTTTAAAGTTAAATAACAAGAACATAAATTGTCTAAAGAGGAGGCATCAAATATCCGTTTTTCAGCTGCCTTAATGTAAAAAGCTTAGTTTCCTTCCTTTTCTTTCATTAGTCAAATAGAACAGTTGCTGGTAGCTACCAAAATGCTTCCAAATGGTAGCTGAAGGAATGAAGAAAAGTATATTTTATGACATCTCATATATTACTAGAGACAGGAATTGCTACAGATGAAAGTCATCATGTAAACATATACAGTGCATTCAGAAAATAATCAAACCCCCTTCACTTTTATCCATTTTGTTATCTTGCAGCCTGATTCTACAGTTGTTGAAATTCATTTTTTTCTATTAATCTACATTCAGCATCCCATCATGACAAAGTGAAAACAGAATTTTAGAAATGTCTGTAAAAATATTTTTAACTGAAATATCACATTGGCATAAATATTCAGACCTTTTACAACAACACTTGAAATTCAGCTCCGGTGCCTCCCATTTCTCTTGATCATTGTTGCCATATTTCTACACCTTGACTTGAGGTCTACATATGATAAATTACATTGATTAGATATGATTTAGAAAGGCACACCTCTCTATAGCTGACAATACATACTGTAGCAGAGCAAAAGCCATGAGGTCAAAGGAACAGCCTGCAGAGGTAAGAGACAGGATTATTGCAAGGCACAGATCTGGGGAAGGTTACAAAAATATTTCTGCTGCACTGAAGGTTCCTAAGAGCACAGTGCCTCCCTAATTCTCAAATAAGTTTTTCACAATTAGGATTCTTTCAAGAGCTGATCACCCTGACAAACTGATCAATCGGGAAAGAAGGGCCTTAGTAAGAGAGGTGACCAAGAACTTGATGGTCGCTCTGAGATCCTGTGCGGAGATGGGACTGAATTCCAAAAGGACAACCATCACTGCAATTCTCCATCAATCTAAGGTTTATGGCAGAGTGGCGAGAGAGAAGCCTCAAGTGCCTATATACAAATGCACAAAGTTTGGGGAACAAACAGGATGAATTTGAATTATTAATACATGAAGGTAGATATGCTATAGTTGGAATTACAGAAACCTGGTGGGACAAAACCCATGACTAGAACATTCTGATAGAAGGATACAAACTGTTCAAAAAAACCCAGACCCCATAAAAGTGGAGGTGGAGTTGCACTGTATGTAAAGGACTACTAAATTGTTACAGAAATGCATGAAACCAAAGACAAAAACCTCCTCGAATGCATGTGGGTCATATGTGGTTCCCATTTCAAAAAAGGGGAAAAAACAGACCCAGGAAACAACAGACCAATCAGCTTAATATCAATACTGAGGAAGATACTGGAAAATAAAACAGATCTGCCAACATTTAGAAATGAGTAAAGTAATAACTAGAAGTCACCATGGGTTTGTTAAAAATGGATCATGCCAAACCAATCTTATTTCATTCTTCAGCATAGTGACTAAATAAGGGGACCAGCAAAATATTGTGGACATAATAAACTTAGACTTCAGCAAGGCTTTTGATAAAGTAAATTCTACTTCTTGTTAAGCTAGAAAAAAGTGGATAGATAGCATCACCATCAGATGGATTTGCAACTGGCTGATAAACCATACTAAACTAGTAGTCCTTAATGGTAGTACATCTACATGGAGGGAAGTAAGCAATGGGTATCACAAGGTTCCATCTTAGGCCCAGTACTCTTCATTAATGACTTAGATGAGGGAATAGAAGGGCAACTTACCAAATTTGTGGATGATATTAAACTGGCAGGAATAGCCAACACCCAAGATGATAAGCTCAAGATTCGGATGGAACTTGATAGAATTGAACACGGACCCTATCTAACAAAATGAAATTCAATGTAGGGAAAAGTAAAATCTTACAAATAGCAAGAAAAACCAAAAATAGCAAGAAAACCAAAAATAGCAAGAAAACCAAAAATACCCAGTCACATATAGACTGGGTAAAACCAGGCTTAATAGCAGTAACTGTGAGAGGGATCTTGGAGTCTTAATGAACAACCAATTAAATATGAGTCAACAGGGTGCAGCGCTGCCAAAAAAGCCAATGCAATCCTAAATTGTATTAACAGAGGGATACAATCAAGATCAAGTGAAGTACTAATACCACTCTATAAAGCCTTAGTAAGACCACACCTAGAGTACTGCATCTAGTTTTGTTCACCACATTGAAAAGATGTTGAGACTCTACAAAAAGTACAGAGAACAGCAACCAGGATGACTAGGGGACTGGAGACAAACACACGAAGAACAGTTACAGGAACTGAGCTTGTCTAGTCTAGTAAAGAGAAGGACCAGGGAAAACACGACAGCGGTGTTCCAATATTTGAGGGGCTGCCACAGAGGGGAGGCCATCAAGCTATTTTCCAAAGCACCTGAAGGCCAGACAAGGAATAATGGATGGAAGCTGATCAAGGAGAGATTCAACCTAGAAATAAGGAGAAATTTTCTGATAGTGAGAAAAATCAACCAATGGAACAGAAGTTGCCTTCGGAAGTTGTGGGAGCTTCATCATTGGAAGCTTTCAAGAAGAGTTTGGACTGCCATCTGTCAGAAATGGTGTAGGGCACTGATGGCGAATCTTTTGGGCCCTGAGTGCCCAAAGCGTGTGCACTTGCAAGCGCATGCATGCATACCCAAAATGCAACGTGCACCCCAACGCATGCACATGCTGCCCCATCCCCATGCATGTGCCCATGTCCCTGTGCATGCACCCACGTTCTCTGCGCACGTGCACCCCATACATGTGCGGCAGAGACCCAAAGGCCAGCTGGCCAGTGGGAGGCATGCACATGTACAGTGGAGATGAATTGGACGATGGCACGTGTGCCCACAGAGAGGGCTATGTGTGCTATCTGTGGCACACATGCTATAGGTTCACCACCATGGGTGTAGGATCTCCTGCTTGGGGAGAAGGTTGGATTAGATCCCTTCCAACACTGTTAATCTGTTAAGCAAGCCTCTCCTCAGTGGAAAACACATGGAAGTCCACTTGGAGTTTGAAAAAGGACTCTCAGATTGTTCGGAACAACGTTCTCTGGTCTGATGAAACTGTTTAGTCTCAATTCTAAATGTTATGTCTGGAGGAAACCCAGCACCACTCATTACTTGCCCAATATCCTCCCAACAGTGAAACATGGTGGTGGTAATATCATGCTGTGGAGGTGTTTATCAATGGCAGAGACTTATCAGAGTTGAGGGAAAGCTGAATAGAACAAATTACAGGAATATTCTCAATGAAAAGCTGTTCCACAGTGCTCAGGACCTCAGACAGTGTCGAAGGTCCACTTTCAACATGACAGTGATCCTAAGCACACCACCAAGAAAACACAGGAGTGGCTTAAAGACAACTCTGTGAATGTCCTAGAGTAGCCCAGCCAGAGCCCTGACTTGAACCATATTGAGTATCTCTGGTGGAACCTGAAAATGGCTGTCCATCAACAGTTGTCATCCAACATGGCTGAGTTTGAGAGGATTTGCAAGGACAAATGGCAGAAAATTCTCAATCCAGGTATGCAAAGCTTGTCACATCATACCCCAAAAGACTTGATTGAGGTTGCAATTGCTGCCAAAGGTATTTCACCAAAGTACTGAGTGAAAGGTCTATTTATGCCACTGTGATATTTCAGATTTTTAAAAATAGAACAGAACAAAACAAAACAGAACAGAATAGGAAGGGACCTTGGAGTTCTTCTAGTCCAATCCTGTTTAGGCAGAAAACTCTATACCGTTTCAGACAAATGGTTATCCAAACTCTTCTTAAAACCTTCCAGTCTTGGAACATTTACAACTTCTAGAAGCAACTTGTTCCACTGATTAATTAAACATTTCTAAAATTCCATTTTCACTTTGTCATTATGGGGTACTGAGTGTACATTAATTGAAAGAATCAGTTTCAACAATTGTAGAATCAGACTGCTGCATAACAGAATTGACAAAATACTTTCTGAACACACTGTAATGCCATACTTTTTGATAAAAGTAGGCATTTTGATCCCCTCAGTCCATTTTTCCAATATGTCCAGTTAGATTGCAGTTGCATTCTACTCCCTAGATTGGGGTCAGACCCTAGTTTTCTGCATACTATACATTTTATAAATAGCTCATCAATCCCATCATGCAGAACATAATAAAGAAGTTGAACTGTATTGGCTTAACAGACTTTAAGAGCAAAATCAGGTCACAGAGGAAGTAGAGTCATTGCAAAAAAGGATTTACAAGTCCTGTTTTCTTCTTCTTACTGTTTGAAGAATAAGATGCGAAGAAATCTTATCATTGGAATGTGTCTCTCTTGCTAGACTTAGCTTATTGTGCTGCCTTTGCCTTTTTGATCTGATTACTACATTTCTGGTTTAAAGCTTTGTAGAATTCCTTGCCTATTAATCCTTCTCCAATAACAAACATTATTTAGTCTTAACTCCTTCATGAACTGTCTTTTCAACTACAGTAGCTCATTTTCTTCTCTGCTGGTGTTATTTGACATTGGTTAGTCTTAATTCCCTATTCAGGAAGTCTACAATACAGGTTCTGTTCCTGATTTCTCATATTTCAATATGTGAAGTTTAGGATCAGAAATAAATATAATTTAAATTTTTTCTATATAATCTATTTAATTGAAGAATAACTAGAACCTGCAGCTGTATACACAAGAAATGCTGCTTAATTGAATTACATATCAATTACATTAATTTAAGGAAATAACAATTCTTGAATATCCATTATCCGGACTTAAAAAAATAACACTGCATGCTGCTATATGCAAATAAGAGCAGCCTGATTAAATTGAATTCTCTGTTCATTTTCTAAACATGGAACAATATTTTTTAGATTACAGGTGAAAGTATAATTTTGTTCTTGAGAATAGATAATGTGTATTGATCTTCATAATTTCACCTTCAACATTCTTTCTATTAAGAAATAAATAAATTTGCATTGGGTTTTTTTTTCCGCCTATATGAATATTCTATCTTTGACTGCTACCATAACTGTGCATTTTCAATCCTACTGTGCCATAAATAAAATTTCAGATAGCCTAGAGAAACTGTAGTGTAGCACTCTCTGTGCTGCCATGAGCAAGGCCAATACTTGAGGGTAACTTAGGAATCTAAGCTGGTAGAAAACAGGCATATTGGAAAAGTGATGAGCTTGTATTCCTAGGGTGGCAGCTGCATTTTTTTAAGACAGAGATAGAAGGTTGTTAACAGTGATGTATGTTTTGTTTTTCAGTATGAACAACTATGCGTGAATAGAAACCCAGGTGGTTAAAAACTATGAAAAAGGAGAAAAATGCACAAAATAAATGTTGTTTGCAACAATTTACCTCTTGGTAGATTAAAAGCATGCTATATAAATAATATTCCTCATTTATATCACCAAATTTTTTCAAGATCCTCTTCAAGGACTTCTCATGGAGATAAATAAGATACAAAGTTACAGAGAAAAATTACAAGAGGTACAAAGTAACTCTGTTCACTGATAAAAAAACTTTTAAATTTATGTAGAATGTATTTCATACAATCTGACTCCAAAAAATTCAATTAATTGTAGATTTTGTAGAACAAGGGGAGAGAGAAATTTCTTTGATTTGATAGGAAACAAAAATATAGTTCTTCCTCTCTTCTCCCTTTCCCTCCTTAGCGTTCCAATATTACACAGCATTAAAGATGTACTTGAAAATAAGGTACAAGACGCCTGCAACAAAAGCAGAATAACAGAATTGGAAGGGACCTTGGAGATCTTCTGGTACTCCAATCACCTGCTCAAGCAAGAAATTTTTGGGTATGTCTATGTGCATATGTGCATATATATGCATGTGTATATTTGTATGTACACACACATTATGTGTGTGTATAAAAATATGTATGTATGTTTGTGTACACACACACACATAACCAAAAATAATCGGCCCACTTTCTTCATTTTGAGATGGACAAATTCAAACATTATGGAATGTCTTGCTAGATGAAACCTCAGAGTCCATTATTTCACATAGATCTGAGTTATAACTGATGTTTTCATCTGGTTATATTTTAGTAAGAAAGCCCTCCAGGTCCATCAACTGCAGTGATTTTTTGAAATGTTCCATGTTTGTAAACAAATCAAAAGGAAATACACAAACAGTAAAAACGGATGCAGACTTTTAAAAAGTTATAGTTCATCTAATGTCAAATATCTCACTAAGTTGACCATTCAGTATTTTTCAAACATCACAATGATCCAATTTTTAAAGACTAGTTTTCAGTGTTCAGGATAAGCTTGGAGATAAATGCTTTTCTTTTGATTCTTAAAAGTACTCTAGATTTATAGAAATAATAGTAACATCTTTCCAATGCATTGCCACTCTGTCAATGGAGGGACAGTAAAAAAGATAAAGGCCAAGTCATCTTACTTTTTCAGAATCACAGTTGTCAATAAGTAAACACTGAACTCTAAAAAGCAAGAAGATAAAATGCACAGAAAATAATTTATGGAACCTGAAATCCTCCTTCCCATTTCTCCCACCTTTTAGTAAACCCTAGTGTTAGTCCGACATAGTCAAGCTAACTGAAGGCAGAAATAGTTTGGTTGCTAGACACAAATAAATCCTCTGCCCTCCACATCTGTGACTGTTTCCCCATTACTCATTTTTTGCTGTTCAACTTGCTTACTCCTTCTGCAAAAGTAGAAAAAAACCTCTTCTCTTCTTCCTGTCTTTTCTCATTCTCCAACTCCAAAAGCACCCAATACATTATGTTTTTCCTATTAACCATACTACCTTCCCCTATCAATAGCCTATAATCAAAATTCAGTCCAGCAGATAACCTGCCCACTGCTTAGAGTTCTACTTAAATGAAATGGTATCTATATTTTATGAATTAATTAAATAATTCCATTGCAACAACCTATCTGAAAATTCATGTAAAAACCAGAATGTGACTGTATCAGGGAAATAGCTATCAGTTTTACTTCAATTTAAAAAAATTACAAAAAGCAAACTGCAGGAAATGAAAGAAGAATCCCAAGGTATATAAGAAATGCAAAATTTACTCCTACATTAGAATTCATTATTTTTTCATTCTATGGGTGCTAAGGTGAAAGAACAAACTTTGTAAAAGCAGTCATAGATCAGATTGAAATCTACTTTCTAGTCAAAGTATATAGCATTACCAAATGATATAAACTAGGAATTGAGATATCAGCATATCAAGTGGAGAAAACTCAAGAGATTTTAAACTGTTAACCAATGACCCTCCCCCTCCAGATTTCATTGTACAAATGAAAATAAATTGCAAAATGGCTAAACAAACTTGTGGTGCATTATAGAACATATGATTTTTGAGATGTTGATGAATGTTAAATCAGCATCTTTACTTACTAGTAAAGAAGTGTGAAGAGAAGTGTGAAAAGAAATTCTCTCTGTAGATCCAGAGGGTCACATTTATATAAATGTATTATTTATATAAATCAAGTCATATCAAATTATATATGTGTGTGTGTGTGTGTTTTTAAGCTTTCGTGGGTACTTACATGTGTGCTGTTCAGCTTCCTTCGGGTATTATCCATACAGAAGCCTGATGATGGCAGATGAGATTCTGCTGAAACGTTGCTACAACTTTAAAAGCACTACAATGACGTGGGATAATACCCAAAGGAAGCTGAACAGCACATATATATATATANACATATATATATATATATATATATATATGCATGCATGCATGCATACATTTTAGATAAGGGAAACTCACTATCAAACAAAGAACTAATTGTTTATCATAGCCATCTGCATTCATATGTGCTTGCATGATCATTTATTATGAACTCATAGAAAAAGTGATTAAAATCCTTAAATTTATTATGCATTTAAACTGGGAATCATATGACAACTATAGTTTTACTTAAAACAAAACTAGGTAGCATTCCATAAATTAAATTCTTAAGAGCATTAAGAGTCAACATTATTTTTCTAAAACGATGGATTATAACAGGAGTTGGTTTTGGGCTTTGTAAGCTCTGAATTTAAAAATAATAAGTCAGGTTTTTTTTTAATTAAAGCAATTTAACAGTACATCTAAAATATTCATAAGGGGTTTGTAGTCTGTAAAAATATTTTGTTTCTAATGGTTTGATTATATTATTTAGCAGTATTGGAAAAATACATAAAAATGTCATAGATAATATCAAATTGAAGGGGAAGGTCATTAACCCACAAGAAAATATATCTGGCATGTTTCTATACAACAAGAAGCAATTCATTTACTCATCCTTTTCATAAATATTAATATTGAGATAAGCTAAAAACTCAAGAATTGGGATAATTCCCCAAATACCTGTGAAATTAGAGGGGATACTGTTATTCTTTTAGTAAGAGGAAATGCAGGAGAGAGAGAAATTAATACAGATAGACACTGATTAACAGGGACCTTGGAGGTCATCTAGTCCAACCCCCTCACCCAAGCAGACCTACACATTTTTATACAGGTGGCAGTCCAGTCTCTTCTTGAAAGCTTCCAGTGATGAAGTTCCCACAACTTCTGAAGGCAACCTGGTTCCATTGGTTGATTGTTCTCACTGTCAGAAAATTTCTCCTTATTTCCAGGTTAAATCTCTCCTTGTTCAGTTTCCATTATTCCTTGTCTGGCTTTCAGATGCTTTGGAAAAGTAGCTTGACAGCCTTCTCTTGTGTGGCAAGCCCTTCAAATATTGGACATTGCTATATGTCACCCCGGGTCCTTCTCTTCACTATTTATTTATTTTATTATTTTATTATTTCTCAATCACTTTCAAGATAATAGGTATAAGTATAAACATAGTTATGAATACATAAAATGGAATACATATTAAGAAAAATAAAAAAGAAATGGTAGGATAGGGATAGTAGGCACGTTGGTGTGCTAATGCACGCCCCATACAGACCTCTTAGGAAAGGGGTGAGGTCAATAGTAGACAGTCCAAGGTTAAATTTTGGAGTTTGGGGAAGAAACCAGAATCAGGTAGAGTGTCCAGACATTGACCATTCTGTGGCTGAAGTCGTATTTCTGCAATCAAGTTTGTCAGTTAACCTTGAGTTTGTATCTATTGTGTGCTCTTGTATTGTTATGGTTGAAGCTGAAGTATTCATTGACAGGTAAGTCATTCGAATATATGATTTTATATATACTATACTTAGATCGGACCAAAAGCAGCACAGTTCTAGGTTTTCTAGGTCTAGAATTTCGAGTCTGGTGGCATAAGGTATTCTGCAACGAGTAGAGGAGTGGAGAACTCTTCTTGTGAAAATTGCTGGACTTTCTCACTGTGTTTAATATCGGATATTAATGTGGTTCCAGACTGATGAGCTGTATTCATATATTGGTCTACAAATGTTTTGTATGCTCTAGTTAGTAGTGTATTGAGTACCAGAGAAAAAGCTATGTAGGATTTAGGTTAACAACTCTTAATGCCTTTTTGCCTGTGTGTTACAGTGGGCTCTAGCACTTAGATCATTAGAGATGAGTACTCCAAGGTCTTGACAGAGTTTAGATCATCAACACTAGACTAGCCATGCCCAGTTCCTGCAACCGTTCATCGTATGTTTTAGCCTTCAGTCTCCTAATCATTCTGGTTGCTCTTCTCTGCACTTTTTCTAGAGTCTCTAATATCTTTTTTATAGTGTCTGGTGACAAAACTGGATGCAGTACTCATAGGTGTGGTCTTACTAAGGCTTTATAGAGTGGTATTAGTACCTCACTTGATCTTGATTGTATCCCTCTGTTAATGCAATTAGGTTGCATTGGCTTTTTTGGCTGCTGCGCACCCGTTGGCTTATATTTAATTGCTGTTCACTAAGACTCCAAGATCCCTCTCACAGTTACTGCTATTAAGCCTGGTTTTACCCAGTCTATATACGTACTTTTAGTTTTTCTTGCCTAAGTGTAACACTTTACTTTTCTCTACACTGGAATTTCATTTTGTTAGATAGGACCCGGTCTATCAAAATCCATCTAGATCTTGATCTAGGGCAGTGGTCCCCAACCTTTTTTGTTTATCAGGACCAGTTTCATGCAGAAACACACTTTTCAAGGACTGGCAAAATCAATTCTTCCCCAAATGTATATTTTAATCACGATTATTCATTCTTTCCGGCCCGGTACAAAATGATCCACGGACCAGTACCGGTCCAGGGCCTGGTGGTTGGGGACCCCTGATCTAGGGTATTGGCTATTCCTGCCAGTTTAGTATCATTCACAAATTCATAAGTTCTCCTTCTATTCCCTTATCTAGGTCATTTATGAAGATATTGAAGAGTACTGGCTTCAGATGGCCTCTTGTGGTACCCCACTGCTTATTTCCCTCCATGTAAATGTAGTCCCATTAAGGACTACTCATTGAGTATGGTTTGTCAGCCAGTTACAAATCCATCTGATGGTGATGATATCTATCCCACTTAGGGTTCTAATTTAGAAAGGCTGTTATAGTCTTTGGTAACAAAAACTGTCACACTAAAAACAAACATTTGCCCTTGCATTATAGAGAAAATCCTAATGTTAGGATTTTTACAATTATATTTTTACAAATATACATTTTCTTTTGTATTTTATTTTGCTTTGTATTTTCATTTCTGCTCACTACTGGAAGGAAGGCAGAAAGGTATATTCTCTTTGTATTCCACTACTTTAGTGTTTTGTTCACAAAGTTTTATAATTTAATGCTTTTGTTCTAAGCTTGTAATTTTTTTAATATTTATAGGGTTTTGTAATTTAATTAATTTTACTCCTATCAATCATCTAGAAAACATCTGAACTCTGCAACTTTACATAAAAGAATATAAAATGCTGATTAGTGATCATACCATAATATGTAAAGAGATACTGTACAGCACAATTTTGAAGAACAGGCAAAAAACTTCCTGCTGCCATTTAACTTCTTGTATGATACTATAATCTAAAATATATGCATAGTCCAATAAAATACAACTGAAATAACAGAATAATAAACAATATTTTTGATGCTAAACATTAGTAGTATAACATTAAGATGACCAACGTTTTTAAATGAAAAGGAGAACACAAATAAATTGAAGAAAAAAACAAAGCCACTTGCACACGGCACACTCTTGTGTGCAGTGCACTCTTGTGCATGACGCACTCTTGTGCATGGCACACTCTCTCAAAACAATTCTCCTGTGTGTAGCGCATACATCTTATAATTGCATCTCACTACACTGTACCAAGCCTTGACGAATCATCATGTCAAATACAAATACATTACATCACACACAATGGATCGGATCGGCATTGATCAAATATGGAGATTTACAGATTAGTCTTGAAATATCAAAAAAGAGGACATGTAGGAGGACACTTTTTGAGAGAGGACAGAACTTACAAAAGGAGGACTGTCCTCCCTAAAGGTCACCTTAATAAGAGGTTATGTTGATCTTTCATTCATCAATGGTTGTTTCTAAATATTTGCTTAATATCAACCTTAGACCTAGTGACAGAACATATACTTCCAACTAAACAAATAATAAATCATATAATAAAAAGTTTTGTAGTGATGGCAAATTGATAAATATATTCCTTCTCACGTGATTAAATCTTTTAAAAGGTGAATGACTATTTAGGAAGAAGAGCTGAACAGGAGCCAAATGGAGAATGTATTCACTGTTATCCATTGCACTTTTTTTCTCAAGAATTCAGATTATCCCTTCAGGCAACTGACAACTGCTAGATGTGTGGAATGTGCTCTTTGAACTGTGCAAAGGCCTTTAGCATTTTATGCATTGCTGCAAATAGGAACTGCCAAGTGTAATTATCTCTCAAATTTAATGTTATAGAAGTGTTGCATCTTTTTCCCCCTTGAGGTTTACAAACTATGGTATATTAAAAATAAAACAAAAATAAACACAAGAAAAAATATCAGCAAAGAAGCTTAAAATTTACTTTCTCTAACTTTTTTATTTTTAGAAAAATCAATGAAAAAAATCTATTTCTTCCTCTTAGTCACTGCCTTACTACTTTTTTTAAAATGACAGATATCAAAATGATCAGCAGAACTGCCCTTTTAACATTTGTAATGGCTAACATTTCCTTTTAAAATAATTATTAATCTTGAAAGAAAAGCTTGAACATATACTTCCAACTTGAGCAAAAGAACTGAAGATGTCCATTAACACAGCAAAGTTTCTATAACTTAAGTCATTATTCTATGTACTGCAACACACTATATAATTAAGTTGCATAGGTAAGGGAAAGCTTCGCTTGATTAGTTTAATCAGGCCTGCACGACATATAGGATTCTTGGACAACAACTAATGCTCACTTCTTAAGGGTAGGCATCCCACTATCGCTTCAGTCCTTTTATCTTGTCTTCTTTCATTGGGAGATGCTGAGTGTCCCTGCATAAAATCACACAGTGCATTTGGGAGCATCTAGAAAAAGACTGGGCATCATCTCAGAAAGGTAGAGAGCAAATATTATATGCCACTGTAGGAAGTTAGCACCCACCCCTTTCCTAGAAAAATGAAATATTTTAGCATATATTTTAAAAGGCAGAATATTTCCCCTAAAAAGAGAAGTAGAAATTCACAGAGGCAGAAACTCACACACCACCAACCTTTGTCAATGGGCCATTAAGGCCAGAGCCAGTTTATTCCACATAACAAAGGTAGGATTAGCCCTCATCTCATCACATGGCACCTTGGAAGATTACATCAGCCAACACTCAAACAAGCCAGGGATACAGACAAAGATTACAGAGTTAGCTAAGATCCCCACCCGCTGGGAGTCTGACTACCAATGGGATACATTTCTTACATAGGAACAGGAAACACTAAGGTGGGGCCCAACAGAGGGTATAAAATTCAGGCAACTCTCAGCATCTCCGCCCTTTTTTTTCTTCACCTAGCCATGTGGTCGTGTCCACCATTAAGCCTTTTTTTCCAAACAACTTCCATTCCAGAGTCTTTTTCAGCCCTGCCAACTCTCATGGTTCTGCTGTGAGTCTCACGATTTTTTATCATGTCTCATGGTCTCACGACAAGGCGCCTCAATCTCATGCCAAATTTAAAACACTTTTTTTTTTCCAAATTTGGGGGTCGGCTTATACGCGCATAAATCTGATTCTCACACAAATGACATGATGCCATTTCTCAGATCACGCAATATCGATATTACCATACAGTCATATATACATACAGCACATTTCTTTTTACTCTGGNATACATACAGCACATTTCTTTTTACTCTGGGTGCCTCCATTTTGCTTTTTCTACCACCGGATATAACACGCTCTGATTGGTTAGTTATTCACGTGACCGTGAATCTCACTAATTTTTATAGAATCTCCAGATTTTTTTTCATGGGTCTTCAGATTTTCCTTTATCAGGGGTTGGCAGGTCTGCTTTTTTCCCACTTGGAACTGAACATAGAAGGATATTTCTTCCAACACTACCTTTTTCATTTGCATTTCAAATGCTGCCACAAAGCACTGTGTAAGTCTCTAAATCAGAAAAGTAAACCTTAACTGTTGAGTTTGAATGTTGTTTTAGAGGTAAAAAATTTTTAACCTGAAGATTGTTTGATCATACATCATTTTAAAAATTCAAATACTTAATTTATATTATCTGAAAATAAAGGCTTTCTTAAATGTATGCTGTTCAGCTTCCTTCGGGTATTATCCCACGTCATTGTAGTTGTGCTTTTAAAGTTGTAGCAACCTTTCAGCAGATCATTTGTAGTTGTGCTTGTAAATGTTGTAGCAAACCTTTCAGCAGAATCTCATCTGCCATCATCAGCTTTTTCTTCTTTTTTTATTTTTCTGTTTGTGCAGAATGCTGTTTTAATGTTTGTTTTTTGGAGGATCTTGCTGATTTGTCTGTAGTGCCTTTTAGTTATGCGGAGGAGGGCTTTGCCTTCTCCTTGTTCTCTGTCTTGGCTTTTGGTTGGGTTTCTTTTTGGATTAGGTGGGTAATCTTCTTTTTTGGGAATCCATTGGCTTGTAAGTACATTAGTGAGAGCGTGTAGTTCGGTTTTTTAAGTGTGTTCATCGGCTAAGCATTTTGTTTCTGGAGATGGAGTGTTTGGCTACAGAATTGTCTGTGCTGGGTGGTGTGTGAGAGTGCATGTAGTAGCGGTTTGTATGTGTTTTCTTTTCTGGTAATTTTGGTGTGTCTAGGGAGCCATTGGATTTTTTGTATACTAAAGACATCTAGGAAGGGAAGTTGATTGTTGGCTTCTGTTTTCCATATGAATTGTATTTTGGCGGTGTAGGCTGTTGAGGCTGTGTAGGAAGTTGTTCAGTTTTTCTTCCCGTGTGGCCAATTAGAAGTGTCATCTCAGTATCTGAGCAGAGTTTGGGTTTGTGTCGAATTTGTCTAGAGCATTGGTTTCAAAGTTTCCATGTAGATTTGCGATACAGTGAGGGGGGTGATCCCATGGGTGCTCCTTCTATTGTTTGTATTTTTGACCATTGAGTGAAGTATGTTTGGTAGGCCAGTGCTTGGTAGATCTAGGATGTCTTGGGCGGGGTGTATTTTTTTGGATGGCTGGCAAGGCTTCTTTTATAGCACTTGGGTGAAGAGGGATATAATCGAACTCACAGTAGGTCGCTGGGTTGTAATTTTGTTTCTTTATTGTAATCTCAAATGAACTGGAATGAGTATCCACCATCTAAGAAACCTAAGAAACAATCGAGTTTAAAAACCAAGGAGTAACGAAATCCCTTGCACTGCGTGCCCCCACCACATACATAGGACAACAACAGAAAATTAGGCACGGCATTGAAGAACACAAAAACTTCAATCAAAAAAAGAAGAACTGACCTCTTCCCTGCGGTCCAACACTCAAGCACGGACATGAAAATTGACTTTAAAAATACAGAACCATCGCCAAAACGAACACTTCAACACCAGAATAATCAGAAGAAGCCATAAGAGATAGTAAAAACGCCCACAACAGAATAAACGAGATGATACCTCCCGCTACCAACCATTGGAAACCTGCCTCATTAATAACGAGTACTAACATGAAGAATGAACACCAGACCCAAACACCCACAAGTGCCACAACAAGATGCTAACACACACTTCCATGCAGAAAAAAAGACTCACACGCCCACACAGAAGAGGAGACACGACCACGAACAGAAGCCATACTGCAGCTGCACCACTACCACTTCAAACCCCTCTACCCATACAAGAAGCAAACTGACACCCACCATGAAATGTGCACGACCACGTAACACGAAGCCAAACAACAAGATCAAGCGCACCAGCTCCAAATCCCCCAGCAACTAAACTCTAACCTGAGCACCAGCAGCCCCACCTAAAGGCAGAACACACCCCAGCCATCAGAACACAGCACACCCCTACCAATGGCAGAACACAAGCCAACCCCACCCAATCAAGTCACACCCCACTAGCAGTTAAAAGGAAGAAGCACTGCAAAGCTCACATTACTCTGATGAAGCACAGAGCTGAAAAGAAAACAAGCTGAAGATGATGAATGAGACTTCATGAAACTTGCTAAATACGTCAATCTACGCGGAGAAAACTCGAATAACCAGAGATCCACATATCAAAATACTCCGCGAAACCTCAAAAACAATATTATTTATATATATGTATATATATGTATATGTAATATGTATATATTAGTGTATAATTTATTATGTATATTATAATATTGATATATATATGTAAAAATATATAATTATATGTGCTGTTTAGCTTCCTTCGGGATTATCCCACGTCATTGTACTGCTTGTTAAAGTTGTTAGCAACCTTTCATCAGAATCTCATCTGCCATCATCCGGCTTCGTACTGGATTCGTATGTTGGATCAGGCTGTCACAGCCGTTAGTGTTAAATTTGGGGTTAGCCGACTGCCTGTTGCCAGGATGGTTTTTTCTACATCCTGATTGGTTGGAGTTCTTGGGTAATGGGTTGTGTGATGGGCTTGGAGTTTTTCTTTGATCCTGGGTCTGTGTTTAATCTCCTGGTTCGTTTGCTATTTTGATCTCTTTTCCATTAGCCTCCTGTATAGTTAATTGCTTGGATAAGGGTTGTGTGATGACCTTGTAGATTTATTGCTGTGGTATCCTTGGTTCTGTGTACTGTTATACCTGGTCATTTGCTGCTTGTAACTTCTTGAGTTTCTTGTGGTTAATTCCCATTTTCTTGGTGTGGATATCCTGAAGTGGTGGCTTGATGAGCATTCGGGTTTT
Organism: Laticauda laticaudata; assembly: GCA_004320025.1. Taxonomy (NCBI): domain Eukaryota; kingdom Metazoa; phylum Chordata; class Lepidosauria; order Squamata; family Elapidae; genus Laticauda; species Laticauda laticaudata. Next base: position 20,844 of record BHFT01053858.1, read on the forward strand.
AGTTTGGTTCTGGATCTTTTTCTTGGATCTATATCCGTGTGTCAGCTTGTTTGGTTTTGGGTCAGGTGTGCGACAGCTGTGAACAGCCATGTCTGTTTTCGTGGATGGTGATTGTCCTTCGTTTATAGGATGGGCTTGGGCCTGGTCTGATGAGGCGATTGGTTTGGTGGTTCCCATTTTGTTTTGGTTTCGTGTTGGTTTTCGTGGCTGGGGCCTAATTTGTTGTGAGGGTTAGCTTCCAGAATGTCTGGTAGGTAGAAGGTATCATCCCGCTCTATTCATTTTATTGGGGTGTTTCTCGTATTCTCAAAATGGCTTCCCTGATTATTTTCTTGCTGGAGGTTCAGTGTTGGATAATTAATTGTTCCTTTGAATTAATTCATGTCCTGTGGCTTTTAGTGCTGGAAGAGGAGGAGGTATTTTCTTCTTCTTCTGACTGTGTTTTGTGTTCTGCGATGGTGTGCATGTATTCTCCTTTGGGTTTGTCCAAATGTATGTGCTGGGCAATTGTTGCATGTATTTCATAAACTCCTTGGTTTTCTAGTTCCCTTGGATTCTGTCTTTGGGTTTCTTAGGATATTGGGCTACTTTGTGGTCAGTCCAAAGGCTATCTTGATATGTGTTGGTGTGAGAAATTTGGCTGAATTTTGTCTGTGGTACCTTTGATGCGGGGAGATTGAGATTACCTTGTCTTGGTCTTGTCTTGGTTTTTTTGGGTATCTCTTTTTGGATTAGATTGGTGAAAAAAAAAAAAAAAAAATAAAAAAAAAAAAAAAAAAAATAAAAAAAAAAAAAATGGAAAAAAAAAAAAAAAAAAAAAAAAAAAAAAAAAATAAAAAATAAAACAAAAAAAAAAAAAATTAAAAAAAAAACAAAAAAAAAAAAAAAACAAATAAAAAATATTAAAAAAAAAAAAATAAAAAAAAAAAAAAAAAAAATAAAAAAAAAAAAATCAAAAAATAGTGAACAAAAAAAAAAATAAAAAAAAATTAAAAAAAAAACAAACAAATGACAAAAAAAAAAAAAAAAAAAAAAAAGTAAAAAAATAAAAAAAAAAATAAAAAATAAAAATAAAAAAAAATAATAAAATAAAAAAAATAAAACAAAAAAAAAAAAATAATAGCTACAACAAATAAAACAAAAAAAAAATAAAAAAGACAAAAAAAAAAAAGAAAAAAAAAATAAAAAGGTAACAAAAAATAAAAAACGACTCACATCAAGTACGTCAAATCGATCATCCGGAATATTCTTCTTACTCGCACCTACGATAAGCTCATGGAGCGTTACTGCCGTACCCATATCCGGCTGTTGGTACTGCGAATCGTTATTCCCTCCCTATCCTTTGCTTCGTGGTAGTAATTGACGCTCCTAGAACCTAGGCCCAACCTATTATGTCGTTTCCTGCTCACGATCTTTCGTGAGCTTTTACTGCTATTTTTGGAATTCCCTTGGAAAGTGTGAGTTCAACGTTAGGTGGATCGGGTGCGTGTAGTTCTAGTTAGTCGAGCTGTGTGTGTGTCAGCAGGGCATTTTGGATTCAGCTGCATCATGAAGTGCTGTGCTACGGAGTTTATCTTGTGCAATTCTATCGCATGTTCGTAGTGTTAACTTGGTGAGTTGTCTGCGCTATTTATACTGGAGTGTGTCGTTGTCGTTTCCAGTCAATGGTTGTTCCCTAGAGCGCCGCCATTGGTTTTAAATTAGACTATCCAGGAAGGTTGCAAGTTGAGTTGTTGGTGTCTGTTTCCCATAGTGAATTGTAATTTTGTGTGTGAGTCTAAGCTTGAGAGAGTGCGCGTGTCGTGATGTGGACGAGTTGTTCAAGTTGTTAGTCATTTCCCTAATAATACAATAAATAGTGTGAGGTCTTAGATTACATCGATCTGAGCCAGAGTTTGGCGTCTGTTCGGATTTGTCTAGAGCATTGCGTTTCAAGTGTTCCAATGTATTGATAGCGAGAGGGATAGATTCACACATTTGACCCAGTTTGTTATTCTTTGTCATTGTGGATGAAGTATGTGTGGTTAGGCAGTGCTTGGTCGTATCTAGGATGTGTTTTAGGGGGCTGATATTGATTTGGATGACTGTCAAGGGCTTCTTTGATGGTACTTGGGTGAAGAGGGTATGACTTCGCAACTCACAAGTAGGTCGCTGGGTTGTAGGTTTTGTTTCTTTATTGTTTCTATGAAGTGACAGGAGTTTTGCTTAACATGGGAGCGTGATAGGATTCTGTGTAGGACTGAGTTGTTTGGCGAGAAATTTGGCAAGATTCTGTAGAGGTGAGCCTATGGAGCTGACTATGGGTCTGAGTGGTATTTATTAAAGTTGTTTTATTAAAAAATTGATTTCTTCGATCAGAAAGTAATTTGAAAGCAGAGTTTATATATAGAACACTCACTCAAATTGAAATTCTAAACATTATGTCCTAGAATTTGCACAAAGTGAACTGTACTATGGGACCAGTTGTAGATGTAACGAACAAAATAATTAAAATACTATTGTCTTTTGTTAATATTGTTAATACAGGTAGCCTTAACTTACAATCGTTCATTTACCAACTGTTCAAAGTTATGACAGGGCTGAAAAAAGTGACTTACCACTGGTTCTTGTATTTATAACCACTGCATTGTTCCCTGTCACATGATCAAAATTTGGGTGCATGACAATCAGCATTATTTAAAACAGTTGCAGCATCACAGTGTTACAGATCACCACTTGTGATTTTCCCTAGGTGCTTCTGGTAACAAAGTCAATAGGGGAAGCATGATTCAATTAATGGCTATTTGATTCACTTAACCTCTGCAGTGATTTTCTTAACCATGGCAAAAAGTTGTAAAATTGGGTGACTCAATCAACTACCATATTTCTGAGTGATGGAAGTTCCTATCTCCTATCCCAAAGGCATGCTGGAGAATAGGTGTTGGCTTACCTGAATGCAGTTTCTCAGCATGCCTTGGGATAATCCACCCCTACCCTGGCGACCATCTGATCCAGTGTCCAGGTGAGAGGCAGGCAAAAATTTATGACTCAGTCTCTGGGAGGAAAGGCAGATTTATCCCATATGTGTGGATTATCCCAAGACATGCTGAGAAACTGTTCAGGTAAAACAACACCTATTTTAGTATATATGTATATACACAAATACAAACACACATGTATGCACCTACATACATTTGCACTTTGCACTGTAGAATGTTTTCTAACAATCAATATTTTTAAGTTACTGAAAATCAATAAAAATGCTATGAAGTATTTTCACCATCTCAACATTTAATTTTCTTTAAACTTTTTAGTCTCTTATAAACTTCAGGAATTCTAGTATAGTCAATGCATTCTATTCTTAGACCAGGGGTTCCCTTGTCCACGGCAGACCAGAAACTTAACCAAACAAACAAGCAAGGCAGCACACATGGAAAAACCTCTCCCCACAGAACCAGTCCCTGGTGCCCAAGAGGTTGGATAACAACACATGTAGTTTTGCATTGTTTAGTTACTTTTCATTCTTTGTGATCTGGTGGATAATATTTCATAATTGTTTCTTTGCTTCTTGTAAACCTGTATCATCAATGATATAATCTAACTACCATATCTTCTTTTAGGTTTTTTTTTTAATTGCTTGATTTTCCAAGCATTGCGGTTTTCTCTAATTATTCTTTTGAATTATATTTTATAATTATGTGTAATTAATTATGTATAATTAAGCTTTAACTTCATTATTAGTGATTAGGCTGGATGAAGTCATAGATATATCTATATTGTAAGAAACAGAATTTGTCTGTAGTTAAAATATTTCATATAATCAATAACATAAAACATTTTTATGCATTTTTTAAAAATTGTTTTTCTTTTTCATAAATCCTGATAGTAACAATAGGATATCAATGCCTCCTAATTTTATGAAGTTAGACTATACATCTGGACATTCTTTTTCCATGTATTTTTCCATAGATTGCAAAATTTGAGCGCAATCTTTTTAGTAAGTCATACACCCAATTCTTGAGTAGATTAAGCATTCCTTAACACTACCTTTTTAATACAACAATATAGTTATTTTACATGGCTATTTTTTCTACTTGCTTACAAACCATATGTAACACTTTAATTACACATTTTATATGGTTTTAATCAGTTTTATTAATATTTCATCAATACCTTTAGCTGTGTTGTTATCAATATTTTAACTTTGCTTTTTATGATATATAGTCCAGTTCAATGATCACACCTTGTTTATTAAATTGATCGGGGAGCAATTCTTTTGTAAATTCACACTCTCTTCTTATGATCTTCATATTCCAATAAATTTCCACCTAATTTTTCTTATCCTTTCTATCTTTGTTTAAGAGATCCCTTAATTACTGTGATTACTGAAATTTACCATTTTTCTATTTAATTTTTATGCTCTCTCTCTTTGCACTGATTATTTATATAAAATTCTTTGTTCCTTCCCATTCTTCTCTTAAATTCAATGTTTTCATGGGCAAATTTTCTTCTACTTCTATTGTCTTTTAGGTATTTTCAAGATATCAGTGGATAATACTCTTTCCTTCTTTTTCTAAAGGTTAACCTTGGCGACCAGAGTATAGCATAACTACATTGTTTTTTTCATCATGGTTAATGATTTAGCATGAACATAAATGGTTAATCTTAATTTATAAAGTTTAGAGAACCATCCTAAAACTATGATGAAGATAAGATATCCACAGTTAGTGTTTGAATATAACACTTAATTACAGTTATTTAAAAAAGAAAGAAAAAGGTTTCCATTTGATTTCTTATGGCCCAGTTTAAGATGAATACAAAACAGGGAAGATAATAAATGCAAATACCATTGAATCAAATTTCAAAATACGAACAACTTCTTATATTCTAAACTATGCCCATAAAATAGAAATGGCATGAAAGACAGAAATAGAATCCATACTATTCATAATTCATACAACAGTTATCCAAGATATGAATGCATTATCTGCAAGGTATTTTTCTCCAATATAAAATGGCAACTTGACTTCGTAAATAAGGTATTAAAAATATCATCCAGGCAAAAACTATATGAAATACGTGCTTCAAATAGGAAACACGATCTCAAGCTCCTTGCAGAATAAAAAAAATGCAAAATAAGTAATTATCAAATGCCAAAATTTTGGAAGACAAAATGTATTTTCACAACTGAAGTTGTAAGAAAGGTTGACACATAACCGTAAAGTAAAAATTAAAAAACTGTGTAATTATCCCCACAGAATACATACTTCAATTGCACTTCACTGTATTTTCCTACAGAGATAGTTCTGAAGGCAGTAGAGTAGCCTAGCACTGATAGGAATTCACAAGCAGCAGGCCCATGTTTAAAATGGGGTCGAGTTTTCATGTTTAAAGCTACAAGAATAACACTACTTCAGAGGCCATAGTTCTTCTGCAAAAAGAAATTGGCTTGCATCAGTGTGCAGCAGGTTTCTGAGCAATTAAGTTCATTTTTATTTGATTTCAGGAATCTTCGGACAATCACTCATCCTTAATATTATTTTAAAAGAAAAAAAATCATTTTTCAGAAATACAATGGAAACTGATACAAAGAAATTGAATAAAACTATTAACTGCTTGTTATTACCCACATTATCCTGTAGCTTTTCAGTGTTAATATTTACCAAGCCTTTTTATTTAAAAATGTTTATTTTGTTTTTAATTGATTGTTACTATTTACAATTTGTATTTAAAATAAGTAATTTTTATTTTTGCTAGTATTTAAATGTTAATTCTTGGTCTCATTTTACTTTTATAGTACAAAGAAAAATAAGAACTAATAAATTAAGAAAACCTTCAGATGAAATCCTTTTTCTTTTATGTCTTATTCATAGATGATTATGAATGTGTTATTGATATGAATCAATATATAACCATATAATCATTATATGTAAAACAAAATGGAGTATGTATTGCTTCTAAAAAGTTTAGCATAAAATATTTTAAATTAGAAAAATTGTAAGCTGTCTTTAAAAACATTTGACAGAAAAGAGCTAAATATCAAACCACAAGCAAGCAAGGTGCCAGCAGTAACTGCAATCAGGGAAAAAATTTAAAACTATAAAAGGGGAAATGTTAATTAACAGGATGCAATGCTAAAAAGCAAATGTTCCTGTGAATTCTATTTATAAATCCTAAAACTCTGACCTTTGGACTGGCTAACAAACCGAACTGGAGGCTTCAAACCTCAGATTGAATTTTGGATTTCCTCTTGAAACTACCCAGGCAAAGCCTTTCTTCCTGAGATTGTTTTGATTTTGCCATATGTTTATTTCCTTGTTATCTATTTGGTCTCGAGCTAATTACTGTTCTAATGTAGCAGCTGTGGGTGAGCTGAAACCTGAAACAGAACTGCTGGAGAAAAGACAAAATAAAGGTCTCTCTAAACCAACACTGAATTATACATATGGGTGAGTGGGACAGCACAAGGCTGTTGAAGTACAGAAAGAACAAGACAAAAAAGTATTTGAATTAACCTCAGTGGATATAAAAAGGGAATGGTCTTTTCAGAATGCCAAAGGGCATGTAACTGTTTAATGACTTTATTTATCTAACTAACATGCAAACAATGATTATTAACAAAGATCCATCTTGGGTGTCACTGGTTCATTTGATAGTGACATAGTACTAGATTTTTCCATATGTGTAGGGGAGCTTGCGTTCTATAAATAACATAGGGTTACCTTTCTTACAGAACTGAAGAAGCTTCTTAGATGAGAAGTGAAATGTTTTCAAGAAAGAACAAAGTACAATTGTCTTGGAAAAGCATATTTGGGATAACTTTATGACCAGTCCTGTGATATCGCCCTTGGACAACTCCCCAGATATCTCCTAAGGTGTCAGCTCAAGGAAGGATGAGCCTATTCCTGGCACTTCAGGAGCGGAGTTGATTGATGGCTCTGAACAGCTGTCTGGAAGGGATTTGGAGGAGACTTCGGTTGGGGAAAGTTTGCAGTGGCAGATGGCCAATGAAGAGAAGAAACTGACTTCTGCACCTCACCTGAGAACACATAGGGCAGAGAAAAGGCAGAAACAAAGAATATCAGCCAGATTAAAGAGGAGAAGATCCCAAACGTCTTGATGGGCTGCACTGGAAGCAATCTATTTATCACAGCAGACAGATGAAGGCATTACTGGGAACATATTTGTTTTCTAGCTGTTTCTTTGATCATCATGATTCCTGCTTCACTCTGGACTGACATGTTGGAATTGTGCCTTGGAGACTCTTGCCCTATGAGTTCTCATGTGTGGATTTAAGTTTTGCCTGGTGGGTTATTTTGTTTGAGCAACTTTCAAGTGCTTTGTGGACTCTTAGGCCCTTGCTCTGTGGACTAACTTTGATCTGCCTGTGGCTGGACTTGACTGGGACAGTTTTTGAGTTTTGGTGAAGGGAATTGCTGGGGAATATTAATAAACTCACTAAACCACTGTTACATATGTGTATGGTGAGAGGAGCAGCACTGTTTGTTCCCAGCCCCATTTTCCGCAGGAGAAAAGCCGTTTGTTGGGCATTATGGAGCAGTTACTAGCCGACAATGGCCAGTTGGCCCAGCAAGTAACTTTCCTTTTCAACCAGTTGGTGCAATTGCAGGCATCCGGATCTTCAAGATCTCACCCACGTGCCTGTTTGCTATCTCACATAAATTTGATGGGAATTTCTGACCAATTTCCAGGGGTATTTTTGGACACTGTCATCTGTTCATAAGCCTGAGACCAGATGATTTTGAAACTGAGTAGAAGAAGGTGGGATTTATCATCAGTCTATTGACAGGACCAGCAGCTCGGTGAGAGACCCAACTCCTCATGTACCCCAGATAGCTGTTGGATGACTAAACAGGGTTTTGCCTCAAAATGAAGTCTGTCTGAAAACCCTGTCAAGGTGCAAACAGCAAACCAGCAGTTGAAGGAATTCAAACTGGGGCATCACCCGGTAACCAAATATATATCTGACTTTCAGCTAATCAGTTAGGATTTGAGATAGAATGAGGAGACCCTAATGGACCAATTCTAGGGGGGGCTGTCCTCTGAGATTCTGGACAAGTTAGCCTGGACAGACTGTCCTAGCACCCTACAAGGTCTAATGGACACGTGCTTGCACATAGATAGTCAGCAGTAAAGGCTGTGGTGACAAGAGGCAGCCACTTGAATATCTGGGAAATTTTGCAAGGAGACACACCACCTCCCTGAGGAACCCATACAAGTGGAGGAGGAAGATGCACCTCACACAGGCAGAAAAAGATCAGAGATGCAAGGAAGGCTTGTGCCTGTACTGTAGGGGCCCCAGTCACCTAACTGCCAAGTGTCCCACAAGGAAAACTCGAGTGATGGTGGGACATCATCAGCATTAAATGGCTCACCTGGTCAGGTGATTTCTAGGGAGGGCCAGGTGTTAACACCAGGGATTATGCTGACCCAGCATTTGGTGGTGCCTGTGATGTTGACTTTTCCCAGAGATGAGGAAGTTCTGAAGCAAGCCATGGTGGACTCAGGAGTGACAGGAAATTTCATGAATAAACTTTTGTCACTAAGTGAAATGTGTTGCAGCATGAGGTAGACTCTCCTATTTTGATGAAACTATCAACTCCTGGCTACTTCTGTCAGAGCCAGTAGCCATGGCCACTGAGCCTCTTCAGATGCCTATGGGAAGCCACATGGAGTGGTTGGAGTTCTATGTGGTGGCACTCTGCATTTTCTGATCGCTTTGGATTGGAATGCTTCCAGGACCATGACCCACAAATTGTGCGGTTGGATGGGGTCATTCAGCTGGATAATCCTAAATGGCATTCTTATTGGTTTCAAGTGTGTGCCACGGAGAAACCTCCCTCTTTCTGTTTAGATATTCCCATGGAAATTGCAGATTTCACCAAAGTGTTTGAGGAAAGAGGCTGAGTAGCTCCCACCACATCGGCCCTATGATTGTCCCATCAATTGGTTATGAACACCAAGTTTCCATTGGGTTGAATTTATTCTTTGTCCAAGCCTGAACTTGAGGCCCTCAAGGACTTCATTCAGAAGAACTTGAAGAAGAGCTTTAAACATCCCCTTTAGAGGCCCTGGCCCTCTTTATAAAAAAAAATCAGGAGAACTGAGGCTTTGCTGTGAGGCATAGCTCTGTTCTGTTCTAGGTGTCTCCAAAAAGCACTAAGCAGACTTTCTCCAGATCAAAAACCTTTATTAAATGAATGTGAATTTCTTGCATTCACATTCAGCCAACAATCTGGCAAACAGTCTTTCATGGGTATAATTAGGAGCTCAAACCTTATCTATCTTGGAAAGCTGCCTGGTAAATATTTCCAAACACAATGCTGACAAGGAAGGGCCTAGCACAGAGTCTCTAGGATGCAGAGACAGATCTTCACAATGATGGAACGAATGAACAAAGAGTTTCCTGAAAGCCCCCCCCCCCCCCCCC
>BHFT01053858.1:30283-40672 GCA_004320025.1 Laticauda laticaudata
AACCCCCCCCCCCCCTCCCCGTTGCTCCTCTTTTAATCCTTATGGGAGGGGCCATTTAATCCTTATGGGAGGGGCCATTCATCCACTTGTGGCCTTACTTCCATGTCGACCCTGAGTCCATAATTGTTCTTTTTTGGCAGCTCTGTGCATGCACAGGCTAGGAACTGGTTCTAGCTGCTCCCCTCACTGCTGTCCGAGCCTGTGTCATGCCCTTGGTAGAGCTGGACTCTGAGGGAGAGGAGGAACAGGGAGTGGAGGTGTGACTCTGGAGGTTGTGGAGGAGGCTGGGGAAGGGCAGAGGCCAGCTGGGCAGTCAAAGGAAGAACCAGGCCCATCCCCTCTTCACCCCTCTTCCCCCTAGGACACGCAGGGAGGAACGGAGAAGGAAACAAATTGGCTTATGAGAGAGGAAGCAGCCATGATCCCCCTCATTAGTTGCAGCTGGGAAGAATAGTATATAAAAGAGATGGTTACAACACAGCATTGCCAAAAGCAAAGCATGTTTTCTTTTGGTCTGAAGTTATCTTGGTTGGTGTCCTTCCAACAGACTGTGCCTTGTTATCTCCTTGAATTTGGCAATCACTTATCCTGGTCTGTTGTGGAAATTTCTTCATTGTAGTTTGTTTGGGTTTTTTATTTCACCTCTATCTGCTCATTAGGTTCGGACTATTTTTGAGTAAGTTTTATCTCCAACAAGTTGGAGGCATAAAAGGACATTAATTTACTTTTTGGATTTTGTTACGTTTGTGTTACACTCCGGGTCATCACATTCTGAAGGTAGCTAATGACTGACAGCCTGCCCTGGCCCCATCTCTGCCTCTGATGCAGATCCTTCGTCCAAGTCTTCCTCAACTTCCAGGACTGGCCCAGATTCCTCCCCAATCTCCTCGCTGTCTGACTCTGCTACCAGCTCCACCAGCTGCCGGTGAGGCTTTTCACAGAATTAGATTTTATTTAGATGACATCCTAGTGTATTTATCATCAGCCAAACGATACTGCTTCCATGTACAAACAGTACTTTCGTGCTTTTAAAAGTACCATTTCTTCACAAAACATTAAAAGTGTCACTTTATACAAATCACTATTGACTTTCAGCCTCAGGACAAGTGATGCTGAAAGAGTAAAGCAATCAGATTGCAACGCATGGGGATAAGGCACAAAGGTGGTAAAATGCCGTTGGTGGGGAGAGGAAAGATAGAACCCATGAATGCATGTGGGAGATTGTGAGTGTGGGCAAGTGGGGCTGGACATCCCAAAGGAGTACCAGGACCTTGCTGAAACATTTAGTGAGCAGGAATCAAAGATACTCCCTTCTCATTATCCCACTGACTGTGCCATTGAAATACCGCTTGGGAAAAAATTATTCAAACCAAAGATGTACTCAATTACCCCAAGAGAGATGGAGGAGTTCAGAAGATTCATGGATAAACATCAAAGCTAGGAGTTTCATACAATCAGCAAAAATTAGGATCACAACTCTGTTGCTCTTCAAAGAAAATATGGATTTTTGAGATTATACGTGGATTTTCATGGGATTTATGGGGTCTGTGTGGGAAATGTGCCCCTCCCCTTTATGAAGGACATGCTGGGATACCTGGTCAAGGGAAGGGTGTTCACCAAGCTGGACTTGAGATAAGCATACTACTAACTGAGAATTAAAGAGGATGACGAGTGGAAAACAGCTTTTAATTGCCCATTGGAGTGTTATCAATTTCGGGTGATGCCTTTCAAATTGCAGGGAGCACCTGGGGTGTTTGTGCAACTTATAAACAAAGTACTGCCTGAGCACTTGTATAAGGGGATGCTGGTTTACCTGAATGACATCCTCATTTATTCTGAGAGGATGGAAGATCATGTGAAGTTAATGCAGGAAGTGCTATGGAGACTATTGACAGCCAAACTATCTATGCCAAACTATCCAAATGCGATTTCAAGAAAACCAGTTTGGATTACTTGGGGTACCTCATGACCAGTGAGGGAGTGAGGATGGACCCTGCAAAGGTAAAAGCCATTCTAGAGTGGGAAGCCATCGAACCAAAAGGCAACTGCAGAGTTTCTTGGCCTTTGCCCACTTCTACTGTCAATTTATCCTCTTATTCATACAGATAGCCCTATCACTGAATTACTAAAAACAGGGGGAGGGGGAGTGAAACCTAAGCTACTTAACTGGAATGCCAAATGGCTTTTGAAAATCTCAATTGACCTTTTGTGGGGGAGCCAAATCTTAATCTGGATGAAACATTTGTCATATAAGTAATGCTACTGATCTGGCGGTGGTGGGAGTTCTGCTCCAAATAAAATCAAAGGGGATGCTGCAGCCCTGAACTTACACTTCCCAGAAATTGTCAGAAAGACGTTAGGTGGTGTGGGGAAAGGAAGCATATGCCATGCAGTGGGCACTGCTGACTTGGAGACAATTCCTAGAGTGCAGTAAGTTCCCTTTCGAAGTGTGGATGGATCACATTCTAGGATTGAACCTAGAAGCCCTAAAATCCCAAAGAAAACTATCCTCTAAGAAAGTACAATGGGCTCAGTACTTTCATCTGTTCAATTTTACCGTTTAATATTTGCCAGGAAGGAAGAATTTCCTCACTGTTGCTCTCTCTAGAGCACTAATACCAAAGTACCCAAGAGGAAATAAACTTGACCATTCCCTCCTGAAAACTGGCACATAGGTGAGGCGGCAGCTTCTGGACATTCCTCAGCCAGCTAATAATGAGCTGACCCAACAGTTAAGGGAGAACACGTGGTAAAGACTACAAAAACAAGCTGATGATGAGAGAGGACCTGGTGTGGAAGGGAGACAAACTGTATGTTCCAGCCAGCCAGAAGGCCCAGATCCTACAAAGAAGCCACAATGGAAAGCCAGCCAACCACTTAGGGTTCATAAAGACTCTTCACTTAGCTAAGAGGCAGTTCTGGAGGCCCAAGATGAAGAAAGACATAGAAAGCTATGTAACTAGCTGCTCGGTGTGCATGTCCATGAAGTGTTTGCCGGGGAAGGCTCCTGGTTTGCTACACTGATGGCCAACCTCAGCAGACCATGGGAAGAAATTGCAATGGGTTTTATAGTGGAATTGCCTGAGAGTCAGGGGAATACTGTGTTTTGGACAGTGGTTGACCCGTTTTAAAAGCAAGTGCACTTCATTGCATGTCTGAAGCTTTCCGCAGCCCTAGGTGAAATCAGGCTTGACAGCAGTAACTGTGAGAGGGATCTTGGAGTCTTAATGGACAACTAGCTAAATATGAGCCAACAGTGTACAGTGACAGCCAAAAAAGCCAATGCAATCCAAAGTAGCTTTAACAGAGGGATACAATCAAGATCAAGTGAAGTACTAATACCGCTCTATAAAACCTTAGTAAGACAACACCTAGAATACTGCAGTTTTGGTCACCATACTATCAAAAAAGATAGTGAGACACTAGAAAAAGTGCAAAGAGCAGCAACCAGGATGATAACTGAAGACTAAAACATGAAGAATGGTTACAGAAACCATTCATGGTTACACGAACCATTACAGGAACTGGGCATGGCTAGTCTAGGGAAGAGAAGGACCAGGGGAGACATGATAGCAGTGTTCCAATATTTAAGGGGCTGCCACAGAGAGAAACGGGTCAAGCTATTTTCTAAAGCACATGTAGGCCAGATAAGGAATAATGAATGGAAACTGAACAAGGAGAGATTTAGCCTGGAAATAAGGAGAAATTTTCTGACAGTGAGAACAATCAACCAATGGAACAGCCTGCCTTCAGAAGTTGTGGGAGCTTGCATCATTTGAGACTTTCAAGAAGGGACATTGGTATAATTACCTGTGAATGTCCTTTCTCGTTGGACTGCAAGAAAGTCTAGTGAGGGTGTTCCTCATGTCTCCTCATCATGTGACTGAGCCTGCCAAATCATTGACCTTGCCACCATTGCTATGGATACCCCAGCTTTCGGCAAAGGATTCTTGACAGACATTTTTATGTTCTGAAAAAGATTAAAACATCCTTCTCCCCCCCACCAGACCTCCACAGGGTGGGCCTAGATTCTCTCGCAGTCCAATCCAGTTCACAGGTAATTATACCAATGTCCCTTCTCTGTTAGACTGCTGCGAGAGTCTAGTGTGGGACTTACTAAAGCCGGCATGTCCCCAGGGAGGGTCAGATCTGGTCCTCATCCACCTGCTCCAATACAACTCTCTAGAGCACCCGTCTGCCAAAAGCCGCATCCACTGAAACGAAAGAGTCCAGATGATAATGGTGGATAAACAGGGAAGATGACTAGGTGGCTGCCCGGGAAATCTCAATGGACGATTGAGTTGCCCAAGCTGCCATTGTGGCTGCATTGTGTCTCCTGGGCACAAGGAAACCCCGAGTCTTGTAAGCCAATGCTATGCAGGATCAAATCCACCTGCCCATAGTTGAAGGGGAAATATTGTTTCCTAATGAAGCCGGTTGAAAGGAAACGAAGAGAGACTCTGTCTTTTGGAATGAAGAAGTTCTTTTAACATAAATCTTCAATGCCCTGCAAACATTCAGAGCATGCCATTTCTTCTCCAGTTCATCGGTCAGATTAGGGCAAAAATCTGGCAGGACCAGTTCCTATGCTCTGTGTTAACTTTTGGAACAAAAGTAGGATCTAGCCTCAGAACCACCCTGTTATGATGAAAGATGCAAACATCTGCCCTAACAGAAAGAGCTGCCAGTTCTGAAACCCTTCTAGCCGATGTGATGGCCACCAAGAAGGCTACTTTAATAGTCATGAAACTCAAGCCAATAGTTCTTAGTGGCTCAAAGGGGGTTCCTGTAAGAGCTCACAGGACTTTGGAAAGGTCCCAGGTAGGGTATCTGTGGACAACAGGATGACGTAGATTCGATACTCCCTTGAGAAATCTGCGGACTAAGGGATAATGAGCAATAGAATCCGATGACCCCACATACAAGACTGAAGACAAAGCTTCTATCTGTCTGCAAAGTGTATTAGGCAACAACCATTTGTCTAACCCATCCTGCAGAAATTCAAGAATGTCCCCAATAGAAGCCTCCATGGGTGAATGACCAGTCTTACTGCACCAAGTGCAGAAGGACCTCCAAGTTGCATCATAAATATGGTTGGTAGAAGTCTTTCTAGATTCCTGAATAGTATCAATGACTCTGGCAGAGAAACTGTCCTTACTTAACGATCCCTGCTCAATCTCCATATGGCTAACTGAAGCCATTGGAGCTCTGGACGCAGCAGAGCTCCCTGGCTGAGATAAATTTTAGATGGAGGGATCCTCCATGGGGGAATAGGCTCACCAGATCTGCGAATGAGAGGTGTCTGGGCCAATGAGGAGCCAGGAGAAAAATTTCCGTCCTCTCTGCTAACAATTTTCTGATGACAAGTGGAATGAGGGGTAATGGAGGAAATGCATACTACTGGCCATTGGGACCAAAGAGCATTGGTCCCTTCCGCTTCCGGTGCATAGAACTTGGTAAAATACCTGGAGAGTTGAGCATTGGCTGGGGATGCAAAAAGGTCCACGATTGGAATCCCAAAAATCCCAGTCATCTCTCTGAACAAATCCAGATGGAGACGCCATTCAGAGTGGTCTATCTTGGCTCTGCTCAGCCAATCTGCCTGTACATTGTTGACCCCCAAAATGTGTTCCACCTTCAGAGATAGAAGGTGCCTCTCTGCCCAAAGGCCTAGCTTCTCTGCTTCCTGCATAAGGCCCTGGACCTGGTTCCCCCTTGACAGTTGATGTGTGCCTTGGCTGCCACATTGTCTGTTATAATAAGTACGTGGTTCCCCACTACACTGCCCCATAACTGTTTGAGGGCCAGATGGATAGCCCTGAGCTCCAGCCAATTGATGGGATGTGTGCTCTCCAGCTGAGACCACTGCCCCTGAGCCATCTCCAACTGAAGATGAGATCCCCAGCCATATAGGCTTGCATCTGTGGTGATAACCACTCGACTAGTCTCCTTGAAGAGCTGGCCTACTATGATGCTTTGGGAAAGCCACCACCGGAATGACCTGAGAACCGCTAGGGGAACTGACACCCTGATGGCTGAATGGCTCTTGCCTGCCCATTGGAAGGAATCATTGTAGTGAACATGCATGAAGTCTTGCCCATGGGATGATAGAAATGCACGAGATCATCTCGCCCAAAAGCTGAGATAAAAGACAAAGGTACAGTCTGACACTGTCTTATCTGTCTGGCCAAAAACTGCAAGCTCTGCAGACGATCTGGAGATAAGAAAACCTCGCAGGCCACCGTGTCTATCACTGCTCCCAAGTGTAGAAGACAGCTGGTGACTCCAGATGACTCTTCTTGATGTTTCTTGAGAACCCATGTGACTGCAGCACATGCAATGTAATTCAGAGATCTCTCCTGGCAGTGAGTTCTGAGGACGATTGAATTAAAATATAATTCAAGCAACATTGAACTCTCACTGGCAGGGCTCGCAATGAGGCCACCAGTGCCACCAGTATCTTGGTGAAAATCCTAGGGGCTGAAGAAAGGCCAAAAGGTAAGGCCCTATATTGATAGTGTTGAACATTGTAACAAAAACTGAGAAATTTACAATGACCAATCCAAATTGGCACATGGAGGTAAGCTTCTGTCAAGTCAATGGAAGTGAGGAAGTTGTCCTCCTGAACGCTCTCCAATATAGTTTGGAGTGACTGCATTTTGAAACGCTGGTAAAGAAAGTAACTATTCAGACATTTGAG
The DNA here is from genome assembly GCA_004320025.1 of Laticauda laticaudata. Lineage (NCBI taxonomy): Eukaryota > Metazoa > Chordata > Lepidosauria > Squamata > Elapidae > Laticauda > Laticauda laticaudata. The sequence goes on from BHFT01053858.1 coordinate 36,984, forward strand.
GTCTAAGATAGCCCTCTAGCCCCAAGGCCTTGTGGATGACAAACAACCAGGAATAAAATCCCTGCCCCTGCTGATCCACTGAACCACATGGATGGCATGAATATCAACTAAGTGCTGAATGGCAGATTCCATGAGGACCCTTCTAGCCTTATCCCTGGAGATGGGACAAGTTACAAAAAACCTCAGAGCAGAAGAAAGAAATTCTAGGCAAAGTCCCAACCTCAGTCTGCAGAACCCAGGCATCAGATGCGGTCTCCCACCGAGCGGCAAATAGAGATAAATAACTGCCAATGGGGGAGTCATAAATTCAGTTACTTGGAATGCCAGGCTGAACGACTTCCTCCTCCTCAAAAGGGCCGGCTGCCCTGTGAGGGAGGAAATTGTCCACCTGACCATTCCTCGTGCTGGTCTGGCCAAGCTGGGAAGGGCCTCTGTGAGCGGGAAAATCTGGAACTCGAATCTGTCTGAAGGATGATGGCTGGTAGTATGGTGCTGGTCTCATTTCCAACCTCTTAGGTGTCGAAGGCAGGATCTTTCATTTGTCCCGGGTCTTGACTAAATAGGGTTCCAAAGCTCTCCCAAACAGCTTGTTCCCTGCTAAAGGGGCTGAAGCCACCTTTCACTTCCTGTGGGCATCTGTCTGCCAGTTGCTGAGCCATAAAAGCTTCTGCACAGTGACAGAGGTAGCCATGGCCTTGGAGGCAAACTTAGCCAAATTAAGAGTAGCATCAGCTCTAAACTCCATGGCAGTTATAATTTTGCACAGATCTTGATCCATCCTGATGTCAGACGCTGGTACTCACTCCTGCAATTGTTTTAACCAGTGGAGCAAAGCCCATGCGAAAAAGGATGTGTAGAGGCACAGACAATCCAGGACAAAGCCTGGTGGGACCTTTGCAGGATATTATCCGAGTGTTTGTCCTCCCCTTTTAAACGCATCCTTTGGTTCCGTGGTCGTCTTTGAAGAAGATGTGGAACTAACCACTGGTGGATCCACTGAGGGAACTTGCAAAGCCTTGGCCAAATCTGGACCCACATTATAAATTTTTTTCTCTGAGGAGGATGGGTTAAGACCCATGCTTGGAGAAGCACATTGTTTTAATACATCCAGGAACATTCTAGGTGATGGTAATACCTCTGCCTGGACAGTGGGCTGGGAGAAAAATGAGTCCCCCTGGGGCTGTCCTTGAGAGTTTGGCTGTACTGAGAACCCATCTGGGGCCAACTGGGCTGTATTCTTGGCCTTGTGTAACAAGGATTTGAATAAGAAATGGTCAAACAAACCTGAGAATACAGGTATATCAATTGACACCTCTTCATCGTCTGAGAATCTAGGGGCTCTCAATTCCCCTTCCTCTACCTCTGGGTCAGGGGAGTGGCTGCATTCTGAACCCTAGACTCAGCCCCGATATCCCCCACCATTCACTATGGGTTAGGGTAGGGGTCTGTCTGGCCATGCTGGAATGTACAGGTCACTGGTGGAAGGAGCCTCAGGGGGAGTCTGGGTTGATCTCTCCACAACCCAGGGGCAATCCCAGACGGACCTCGTTGCTGGTGGATCCCATCTGCAATACCTTGTGTGATGGCTGAAGACACCACCTCTCTCATAGAGTCTGACATGTCAGAGTCTGAAGGTCTGTGCAAAGTCCTGCAGCAGAGGGGGTAAACGTGGACTGAGCCCTAGGTAAGATCCAGCTAAGCTGTTGACTGAAAAGCTGGATAAAGGCGGCATAAACTGAGGAATGGCAGGAGTAGGCCAAACCATAGGCCTATTGCTGGGGCCTTTTCTGCTTAAAACTTGAGGAAGGGCAGGTTCAACAGCTCCCTCTGGTGACCAAGACTGCAGGATTTGAACGTTAACGGTTTCCAAATCTGCCCTAGCAAGTTGGATGAGGTGAGAGTTGACCCCACCCCTCCTTTTGCTCCAGGCCCTTAGCAAACTGTTGTTTCAGGGCCTCTCTTCTCTTCTCCACGTGTTCCTCAGCCTTGGATTTTTTATTTGTGGCCACAGCTTTGGCTTTAATTCTAGCTGCAGCCCCTTATGCCGAGGAATGCTTTTTGGATTTTCTGCTGTGCCTTGAAGAGGCTTCTGCCATAGCAGAAGATAAGGGCTTTCCTCTGCCTATTTCCCCTTCCATTCCTTCAATTGAGAATTACTGTTTAAGCAGTCACTGATCCCAGGCCACAGACTAGAAAGCCTTGAGGCCTTTCAAGCAGAGGTAGATCTCCCACCCTGTAGTCAGCTGTGCAGCGGGAGCCTGGTGCAGCAAAAAGAGGGGAATTAGCCGATTAAGGCAATGTAATCCCTATTGCTGCTCCGCTTGCTCCCGCAACGACTTACAGTTATAGAGTTCATCCACAGGAACCCTCAGCACCAGGAAACAATCTCTGGCCCTGGAAGCAGCCTGTGTGGGGGAGGTCTCTTCCAGCCCCTGTGCGGCGTCTTCACAGCAGCTCCAAGTCCCCAGGAGCACTGTAATCTTTGTGCCGATCAGCTGTTCATTCCAAACCGATTGTGCTTCTATTTGCTTTAATTTTGAATTTCTGTTGAATTTTTAAGCTTTCTCTCTGAGAGATCCTACTCAGAACACGACTGTCTCTGTGAGCAGACTGAGCCGAAAGCTGGGGTACCCATAGCAACGGTGGTAAGGTCAATGATTTGACAGGCTCAATCACATGATGAGGAGACATAATGAACACCCACACTAGACTCTCACAGCAGTCTAACAGAGAAGAGATTGGACTACCATTTATCAGAAATGGTGTAGTGTCTCCTGCTTGGGTGGGGGTGGTGGACTAGATGACCTACAAGGTCCTTTCCAATTCTGTTAATCTGTTTAATTTAAACTATCAGCAGACCAACTGGGTGGAGCTCCCACCTTTCATAGAAATGGCTTATAACTCAGTATGTTAAGTAGTCTTAGGTTCACAGCCTTTAAGGTAACCACAGGAATCAGAATTTCCAAGGGAACCTCCTCCCTAAGTAATGTTAGCTGAGTGGATGGACACTCTAAAAGCTTCCTGGGGAAATGTGCAGAATCCTGAGAAAAGTCAGGGAGTAACGCACACACAAAAGAGGGAGATTGGAAGAGAGCCCTACAGAAGGAGTTCAGGATTGAGGAGAAAGTATACATGTCTACTAAATACTTGAAGCTGAACCAACCTTGTAAGAAATTGGGTCCCAAGTACGTAGGTCTGTTCCCAATTGTTCAAAACAAAAATCCAGTGTCAGGCTACAGAACTTTTTCCCATTTAATTAACAGGAATGAACTTCTGAAAACCAAACGTATCAAAAGAAATCCTTTATTGAGATGAGACAATTCATGTAGGAGTTCAAAGCAGTGTCTGAGGTCTCTCAGGCATACAGGGATAGATAAGGGAGTTTAAAACCACTCCCATTATCCTCATGTGTATTTACTAAAACAAAGAGCCAACAAGTTAATTCCTCCCACCACCATTTTAGAATGAACTTTTCCAGAGATTCCCAGGACACATCCCACTGGAATTTTCATGATCTTCTCATCTCCTGGCTGTGCCTCTCAGAGATGATAGGTTCTGGACATCTGGGTTTTCTCTCTCCATTGTATCATGTGTGGGTTATACAAATTTGATATAAGATTAAATACATTCAGGTTACATCAAGAAAGGATTTCTTTATCAGTTTCTCCCCCCCCCTTTTTTTTTTTTTT